>BLKR01014942.1:0-148979 GCA_011170035.1 Teleogryllus occipitalis | reverse complement strand
TACTGCATTTTATTTTCTTGTAAATTAACAGATTTGGCATTCATTTTTAAGTTCTAACTTTGGAAAAGGGACGTCAATTACTATTTTGTATTGAATATTTTTCTTATCATTTTAAAAGTATGTTGCAATATCTTCCCGTAAATGATTTATTTATGATCTTTTCTTTAACGACTCTGTCAGTCCTTACGTTAACATTGTGCTGAAAATATTGTAACGTCAATTGACTCGAAAGTTATTCACGTGCACTTCCTTTTGGAAATAATTAAACCATCTCACTACTGACGAAGGAAACGAGTATCTAGCGAAGTGAGCAGAAACGTGAAGAACCGCGCCGCTCGGCTCGGGCAGTTGGTTCCTGGTCGGAACGGCAGCTCCCCTTTAAAGCCCCTCGCGGCCCTCCGCGGCGGAGGCGGTCGGGGGCGTATGCGCTGGCTTTCCGGAAATCGGCCTTCGCGGGGTTTGGTCTCGACTCCCGCTCCCCACCACCCTCTGCCCGCCGCCCACCGCCCACCGCCCGCGAGCGAAATCTGAAACTTCTTTAGCGGCTCTCTTCTCCCCCACTTAGTGGCTACCGCTTCTTTCTCTTCGGCGTCCTCTCGTCCCTTTCCTTCCAGGTTGTTAGCATGGGAGCGCGTTGCATCCGCGAAGACAGCGCTAACCGTCTCTCGCCCCGCCCCCCGCCCCCGGTGGGCGGGGCTATGTCGCAAGAGGGAACCGCAAGGAGCGCCCAGCGCGGCCGGTTATTTTTAGAAATCACGGAGCTATTATGGAAATCTCGTTGTGCCCGGCTGGCGCGGCGGGGGCGGGGGCGGGGGCGCCTGCGGTCCGCTCCGCTCCGCCGCGAACCTCGGGCTCCCTAACGAGATTCGCGCGCTTACGCGACCGGCGGCGGCGTCTCTGCTGCACTCGTCCATTCATTGCGGAGGGGGCTTCTGCTTGGCCGTCTTCCTCAAGAACGTGATGAAGGCATTGTAGGATGTTCCACAGACGGGCCTTCCTTTTGTAATATCCTTTTCGGGGCACGTGTTATTTTGTAGGTTATCGTTATTATCCTTCTTAAGTAACTTTCCAATTTTATTGTCACAAATGAATGTCGGTGCATGCCAAAATTTGCTGGCATTTTGACAATGATGTGTTGTAATCAGATCATTGTCAAAATGATCAGATTTTTTCAGATCTGATCAGGAAGCGCAGAATTTTGACTATTAATTTCAATTTCCACTAGATAGTTTGGTTTTTGATAACTTTGTTGTCAAGCAATATCTTCTCTGTTAAACGGATTCATATATTTCTGAGTATATTCATTTGCATTAGAAATTTTTAATATTTATTCTTAAATTCTGTTTACATAGCTAACGTATGGCCTAGCTTATCAACTAGATACTTACTTTTTTATGTGTACAAGAAAACTATGTTTATACATGATGCCTTTATGTCTTCTTGCTCTTTTATGAGTTTTCGATTCATGTTATGATATAGATGATTAGAAAACTAAATCAAAATTTTATGTTCTAACGATTAAATTACATTAATAATGATGTCTCACGTGACGTTAGTACAATAGATGCGATGCATGATATATTATGCCTCAAGTAAATGAATTAACGCACTTGTTACATGACTGAATTAAATGTTCAGGCGTCACTCATGAGAATCATGACACACACTAATCCCTGGTACAACCACACACGCACCCTTGTGCAATCTGTCCTGTTTTTTAAACGTAGTGCCGTGATGGAAACATATTTTCTTTCTCTTCTATCTTTTTAACAATGTTAAATATAGCCTCTCACGCAGGGTTTGTAAGTGTTACCTTCGTGTGTCTTGACACCAGAGTACAAGATCCGCAAAGGAACTCTAGACCCTGTGAGTAAGAAGCATGAAGGCAAGTCCGATGAAGGAGAGTAAGGGATATTTGATATATCTTCCTTGCCTTCCTTGCTTCCTCTTGATAACGTCTTTTGTAAAGCCGTCTCCCCGATGCTCCAGGATTGACACTTTCAGAATGTATCGGTAAATCCGCTAGAATATGACGCGAGGTTACAATGGCGAAACCGCGTCATGGGGAAGACACAAAAGCGGTGTTTTTTTCTTGAGCGACGTTTCAAACCATTAATTACATATAGAGATGTCGCTCACATTTTATCTTTCGGGCAAAAGAAGGAATTTCATATCGAAAGTTGCGCTGTGGTTGAGTGTCTCTTGTTGAGAACGGTTTGTTGATAATTATATCAAGAATATAATTGCTGTTAGGAAATGGTGAAGTTCATTATTTTTCCAATCCGATATTTCTTTATTTTCTCATAGGAATATTCTCATAAAATATTGGTATGTATTTAAAAACCAATTATGAAATTCTACAGTTTTGCAAATAACATTTCTTTTCTATCTTGTTAATGGTCTTGTTTTTGAATTCCTTGTTTGTGAATTTTTGAATAGAAGAAACTAATATGCCTGTCGGATTGCACGAGCGAGTCACTTAATTTCCCCCTTCCCTCCGCTCAGTAGTATCATTGTTATTGTACTGCGCGCGTTGGATTTAGAATTTTCTTGTTAAAGTTTGAACTGTCGCAATCGATGATGGAATGTTTTGCTTCAACAGAAGTTTGCAGCCAGTGGAAGAAACTCAGCGATGTTATTCGAGACCAGGCGAGTCAACGACCTCTCCTGCGTTTTTGCTTGAGCGCATAATTTGGGCGCTCACACGTCGCTCGCATATGGAACGTCACGTGCCGACTCCATGAGCACGCGGAAGGCGCCGGATGGCCAGCGGCCCGGAAATCGAACCTACTCATTCTTGTTTCCTGCAATTCAGATCAGATTCTCGTTCAACATCTACGTAGGTGTATTTAGGCCAAAACACTACAGAGAAAATGGGTAGGAAAAAAAATACTTCTTGAGGGAACATCGAGTAGATATGAAAATAAGTAATGAAATTCTACAATGTTTGGAACTACCACGTATTCTCTTCCTCTAAATGTTTTAAAATATCGAATAATTTTTCAGAGGTGCTTTTCGTTTCCTCGCCTAATGTTAAAATTAGTTTAGTATAATGCTAAAGTAGATTAAGTTAATTAGTTTAAATCATCAAACATTTGCAATGTTTTTCCTGTAAACTGAACAATGAAATCTCAAGAAAATAATAAAACTGTTTTTAAATTATTTTCTTCCTAATTTTCAAACTTAATTCGTAATGTAACTTAATTTGCAAGTGATCGTTTGGATTAAACGTGATACCTTATTGGTTCCCATCACCGATTATCTATTCTTCTAGTATCGTGGTTAAATACTAGAAAATATAATTTTAACCATATTTTCAGTGAGATATTTTCAATGTATCATTACGCCCTTCATAATTGTAGGTACGCTTCAACGTGACGGACGTACTCGAGGTTTTGAAGCCGCGAGAATGAATGCATGAATGCAGAAGAAGAGTTGCTTCGTCATTTCGCCGCACCTCTTTCGCCTAGCAATACCTGCAAATACCAAAGAGGAGTGTTGCGCACCCGCTGCTTCCGCAATGGTTGTCGCGAGCGGGATCGCAGATGAGCGACCGACAGACACCCCGAGGGGCGGCGAGGAAAGGCCCGCGGCGGGGGGCCAACACAAAAGGCGTTTTGTTAATCTGTCGCCCGCTCCGCTACGCCGTAACCTTTCCTGACGGCAGCGGAAGAGAGCCGCGTGCGCTCCCTGCCTGCGCACGCGTGTGCGCCCGCATATGCATGCGGGAACCGGGCCGAGCGAAGAGTCCCGGGGTCGGCTCCCGGTGTTGGAGCGGGCACCGCCCACGTGGCTGCGTGCCGCCGGGGTCAGCCGCATTCCGGCCGGAGCACATCCGTCGATAGGTCACGGACGAGTGAAAAGCGCCCGCCCACAGCCACGGACTCACGGAGTCCAAGTTAGGCTGCGCATGGAGTTCTACACTTTGAAACTCCCTACAATAATACGGTAGACCTTATATGCTGAGGGGGAGGTACTGCGTTTGTCTTAATTAGCTTTTCCATTATTCTGATACTGATTGTTCTTCGAAACTTCGCGGACATTGGTTTTTGGCCATTTAAAAGTCCATTCGATTTGTAGGGAAGTATGTGGAAGTTCTATTTTGAAGGGTATGATAATCTGAACTGCGTCTTCAATACGTATTACGTAGAAACGTCTACCCACAATACATTGTGGAATGTTTCCCTCTATTTTGACAGCTCGATGTCTTTTTTGTTGCATTGAAATTTCGTCTACAATATTCTAACTATCGCTTCAAATGATATAAGCTTTTAAATCTACTAATGTATTATAAAATATTTCTAATTGAATTTTTTGTTTGTTTCAGGTAATGAAGTAAATTTTGAAAACGTGCGTACCTGTGCTGTTGTAATGTCGACTACGGTAAGAGAATACAATAAGAAAACACCAATCTCACAAACTCCATTTCTGTTATAGTCCTTATTCTAGTCATCGTGCTAAAATTTTTTCACGGAGTGTATCAAGTAACTTAAGGAAATCGAAGTTTAATGTTACGTCCCGAGAAGAATTTAGTGGGCTCGTAATTAAATATAACATTTTAGGGAATGTAAGAATATACTTGAATTAAACTGCAGCTACAAGCGAGTGGGTAATCATTTATTCAAATATTTTTCTTACTCAGATAGTGAAATAATTTTAAAGGCGTTTAGTTACCAGCAGTTTTTTCAATAATTCAATATGTAAATAAAAATTAAAGGAGATATAACAAAAGTTAGATAAGCAGTCCTCTATTTGAATGATCTCGATAGGCTGAATTCATTTTCTGGACTTCACGCCAACCATGGCAATTTCCTTGGATATATTGTTTTAGGGTTGTTTGTAGAACGAATGCAAGCAAACTAACATATACTTGTACGTAGGATTTTGCTTTGAAAAGAAGGGTAGTTTGAGATTCTTGACGGGCTGTCGCTGCTCTGCAACGCAGCGCGCCCCGCGCGGGAGCGCTCGGCCCAGGCGGCCGCGCCAAATGTCAGCGGCGTGCGGCGCGGCGCGGCGCGGCTTTGCGCAAGGATAGGGGCAGGGGGGCGGGGCGGGGGCGGGGCGGGTGGTGCATCTGCGGCGGGCGGCGAAAGCGGTGCAGAGCAGCGGCCTCTCCGTGCCTCCCCGCCCCCGCCCCGCGCCGCGCCGCCCCGCGCCGGCCCTCGGCGATCGGCCATCCTGCCGCCTCCGCCTCCGCCTCCGCCGCTTATGCAAGCGCGAGCGCATTCCTGGCGCGAAAGCGCGAGGCCGCCGCCGCCGCCTCCGTCTCCCGGCAGGTGGCGCCCGCCGCGAGCCCTGGCGAACGCCGCTGCCCGCGCGGCCGCGTGCGCGCGCCGTGGGTTGGGGAAGGTCGTCCCGGCGTCGCAGGTTGTTTGGCCGTCGAGGAACGCGGATCGGCGGCGGCGGTGGGCGGCGAGATCCGGCCGCACCGCTCGACGCAGCCGGGATTGAACTGCACCAGCTGGCGGGGGACTGGAAGGATTTTGCTCTTGCTACAAGCCTTAATGGGGTTCAACTCATGATCAAACAGAAACGGGTCGTTAATCTTTCGTAATGGGCGCTTAACCATACTTCTTTAGTCTTCTACATTACCTTATATTTTTCTAACAAACTTTTATTTCGGGTTCCCATTGATTCTGGAAGGAAACTAAATTTAAATTTTGAAAAAAAAGACATCAAGATGACAAGGATGACATGAGCTAATACAGAATAGTAATTTTCAGAACTCATGATCAGAACAACCCACCAAAAAAGATTATTTTAATGACGTTTCGTCTACTTCTCCAAAATACACAGAGTTGTATAAATCCGTACATAATTCATTTAATGCATTGTTTTATGCAATCTAACTTATCTTTCACGCTCTCGTAATTTATGTCGTTTTGTCAATAATTCTCGAATTTTTTTAACAACTCCATTCTGTTCCTTGTAACTTTAGCTAATATAATGTTCCAAAAGTCTCTCTCTGGGGTAAAAAAATCCCTACTATGTATCATTCGAATGATGTTTGAGAAGTTCTTAGTTCGGCATCCACAACTTCGTGCAATATTTGTCCGTGTAATTTGAATAACCTCGTAACATCTTGGAATGGAATTTAAACCATTCCGTTGTGCGAGCTCTCATTAGGGAAGGTTGCGGTTGGCCGCTGCTCCTTTGTTTGTGATCGCTCGCACGTGGTTTGGGCGTGGAACAACGGGGGTTCCTTCTTGGGTTAGAGTATGGCATCCCGGAAAAGAAGTGCGAGGTAAACTTTCGCCGTTGTGATGTTCCAGAATACCTGTCTTGCCAACATGAGTATCCGGAGAATATTTGTGGCTTTTCATCGTATGTTTGCTCACGGCGATGTTTATTTGTAAATGTTTACTATCGTGCGTTACGTTGCATGCAAATATTTACTTTTCATGTGTGAATGAATTGCAGTAGAGACCCATGCAACAGCAACTCATGTATTTGCTGAAACAATATCATACGTGCAGTATACATTGTAAATTCTCTTGAAAGTGTATGTGTTTATCACCAATTATATTAGATTTGAATTAGAGTATTAGCTCAGACTTTCAAAAGAAACAATATATGTAGACCTATTTTCGCAGAACATTACGTAGATTTTGGTAGGTAGATAACGTAACGTAAAAGGTAGTGGTACGCTCCGGACGACACGAAGGTCAATTATTGTCCTTGGTTCCTATGCTCTCCGAGTACATCTTTCACGTCAGGAATGAAATGAATCCGCGAGGCAGCAGAGCTGGAGGCCCGCAAAGTGTGGCCAGGCAGAGCGGGCGGGCCGAGCGCCTGTCGAAGCCCCAGCCAGCCGAGAAGAAACGAGGCTTCGCGGGCTTCTTGCCCCCGGCCCCTTTGCCGTCGGTGCTCGGCCCAGCGCCGGAGCTAGAGTCGCCCGGAGCGCCTGGGGCGTAAAACTAGATAAACACGGGGAGACGTGGCTCAGGGCATCTAGTACACTGCCACACATGCCGGGAGACCGGTCGGGAGCTTAAAGCTTTCCTCGGCTGGAACGTTGTCCCGCTGGTTGGAGAAACCTGGTTGGAGAAACCCCATTAGGCGACAGTAGGTCGGCGCCGGACCTCACCATCGAGCAGGGGAAGATCACCGCCATCTCCCGAGGAAAAAGCATGCGGAGACTTACGGGACGCTTGACAGCAGTTGACCAGCTCTGAATCACTAATCAGTCTATCAAACTAGATCAACATCGATAATAATGCATCTTTTGGACCGCTAGATCTACATAACGCCTTGGGAAAGGGATAACGAACCCCAGTGTCATTGATGCGTTATAAGATGGCCCTCAAGCCTTCTTTCTGTACGTGCGCGGACAGTGGACCTGGCACCCCTAAAACTGCCAATGGAGGCGACCCACCCACGTGCCTCATCCTGCGCATGCGCTCCGGGCGGCGCCAGGCGCAGTGCGCGCTGCGCTTGGGATCGCGGGCGAAATAAAATAATAACGCTAATGAAGGGAAATCCCAGGAGTGTTCGTTCCGAAGCGCCGCGGATCGGAACTGCGCGAAGGGGGGGGGCGGTCCTCGGAGAGGAGGGCGCTCTGTTTGGAGCTTTCGCAGGCGACGCGGGAAATCCGCTGCATTAGTTTTCAAACCATCGGTAATGTTTCAAAATGTATATTTGTTTACGCGTTAATGTTCTTCTCTTAAGTAAAATCAATTGCAGAATATTATTTCTGTTCCATGTGAAACAACATGGAAGGTATTGAAGCGCAATATCTTTCAACGACTTCCGGAATGTGTGGAGAACCACCAAACGAATGATTAACATTTTCATTGAATTCGCTGGTCGAGCTGTTTAATGTAAATCTTTATCACCGATTTTTTTATTGAGATCTATGTTCCTCTGTGACATTTCATTTCTTAATTGCGTTACCATTTTGATAAGTACAAGTCGTTTACCTGAAAATTACAAATTAAAGTTGAGGGATTTTCAAGAAATCTTTAAGCTTCATAGTGGTGATGTCAGTATGGTAAATACCCAACCTAGTTTTGTTATTCCTACGTAGATTCCTTTTCAACCATTTTTATGAAATGCGTGTCTTTTTTCATAGCGTCACCAAATAACACAGTGCATTCAACCCGTTTCCTATTGTGGTTCCTACTGGAAATAATACCCTGCGCTCTTATTTTTTTATCTGAATCACAATTCTCTTTGGTAGAGTTCAGTTCGTAATTCAGAGTCGTTCATTGGAATGTAGTGAACAGCCACGTTTGTAGTAAGGAATAAAAAAGGCAAGGCATTTAGAGGATCTTCTATACACGATTCATGCCTTCCGAAATTGTACGACGTTACCATCCAATGTCTTATTGAGACGGGAGAGCAGTGCCACCCACGCTACATGCGGATTCGGTGGTGTAATGGTCAGCGTCCCGGACTGCCCTAGTTTGCGGGTTAAATCCCGATCGAAGCCGTGGGTTTTTAAGGGCGAAAAAATCCTTCGTACGCCTTCCTTCGGAGGGGAAGTAAAGCCGGCTGTCCCATGTAGTAGATTTACTGCATGTAAAAGATCCTCAAGCCTAAAAGAAACCTCTGAGCAAAATTGAGATCCGCCTGTTTCGTCGCTCTAGATAATACCTCCTTTCTCCGCTAGGTGGTGAAAGGAGCGTAGCGAAATTTGCGTGGTTAGACGGAAGAGCGGGCTTGATGGCCCGAGTCTCGCCACGTAAAATAAGGCATTAACTAACTAACTAACTACATGCAATCCCTTGCGCGCCACCGCGCAGCGCGGGAGGGGGTCGACCACGCGACCGCTGACGCCGACGCGCCCTCTCGCTGTAACGCAGCTTTTGGCAGGAGGACTCGCTGCCCGCGCCCCAGGCCCCGCCCTGCAATCTCTCTGCATTCAATGGCGACGCTCGCGGCCAGGGGAGAGGGCAGCTCATTCCGAAGTTCGCCCGTCTGCTCGCCGAGTCCGTCCACGGATGTCCTCGTTCTTGTTTCTTCCCTCGTCGTCTCTCTGTATTCGTCCCTCGCGCGTTGCGAAGTAATCTGCGCCTGTCCGGTCTTTTCCGATCTCTTCCTGCCCCCCTCGCTTCGCCGTGTTCCGTTCGGGTCTCCTCTCCTTGGGCCTTTCAGTCGCCAGGTTCATGGTCGAGTGTGTCGTTTTGTTCTTTCAAAGATTGTGTGTATGAATTGCTCCTTGAAACATAACTCTTTTGCTTTTTATTCTGCTTTTACTTGGACGGGACGTGGGATGTGCTACGGTTGATTCATTTGTACCGGTTCTAAATCTACAAGTTTATGGGGATTTTATTGCCTTCTCTTGGAATTTTCTGATTGTCTAAAAACATTTTCTAACAGTGGATAATAAATTACAAGGTTATTGCTCATCATGTAGGGATATAGCTGTGATGCGTTATTCACGGGTCCGCATTCATTTCGATGATTCCTAATGAAGTAAGGTTTGAAAGCAATATATATGCATGCTTACGGCATTCAGTGATTAATACAATTTATTGAATACACATTACTACGCTTTTACTTACCTATTGTATTCAGTCTGTAGTACGTATTGGTGGAGTAAGTTGGTAAAACATCGTTTAACAGTACGAGATAGTAGAATTATCAAACGAAGCCGTTAGACGGGAAGCGAGAGTATAGAATATTAGAAGACATTGTGTCCTAGTAAATTCTTATTACAGAACTTCGTGGTAATCTCGGTTTCGTTAAGTTTGACTTTCGAAAATCAAAGTGTATTAAAGAATTGCACATATTTCGAATTTCGGTCTATATAATGCATTGACCTATATAATGCATTGCGGTTCTATGATTGCAATAATCAGTGGAAAATGTTATTTCTTCAAAGTGGTAATGAGAATCTTTCAAACCAAACGACAGAGGCCGGAACCAAGCGCACGGCTATCGTAGTTTGCTCGTGGCTTCCACTCGGCGAAGATTATTCCGTGGGGCATTGTCGCCGCGGGAAAGAGTGGGTCTGTGCCGTGCGGCCGCGGGGCCATTGTGTGCAAAGCGCGGCGAGCGGCCGTTGGGCCGGGCCATCCGCCCACACTCGGCGGAGGGGGCGGGGCGCTGGCGGTGCTGACCTGCCCCGACAATCGCTCGCCGAGACAATGACCGCGCCGGCCTCGCGCGGGCGGCGGAGAGGAGGCTTATCTTCCACCCGCGACCTTTGCTTTTGCGCTCGCCCTCCTTGCGGACTCGCCAGGTAACCACCTCTGCGGACGAGGCGACCGGAATGGCTTGCACGCTTTCCAGCCGCAGGCGAATTTCCCTCGTCGACATCTTAGAAATGCAGCGAGCGAAATTAAACTGTAAATGGCGTTTAACAAGGATTCGCTATACGTGATTCTCTTCACATATTTCATTATCATAAATTTTCATTTAAATCTGGGATTACATTCTGGATGTTTCATTTCAGACGTATCCTGCAAAATTGAAAATCAATCTTGAGTGTGTTGTATAAACTGTTCAGGAGGTAATAACATATCTCAACCATTCCTTTGGCAAATAGGCCAATATTGGAAGTTGTTCACTCGCGAGTCTACAGTAGAAGAGAAAAACTAGTGTTTTAAGGTCCTATTTAATTGCATTATACGGCTGAATATTTGTGAGTCATACTATTTTTTCTACCTAAGATGGTGGTTGGTTTATCTTTAAAAGTCAACAAAATATGATTTAGTTATATATTGCTGAAATAGTAGTATAAAATAATACACTCGGATTGTTCGAAACTATTTTAGAAAACATTGACCCTCGCGACAATTTTTTAGGACGTTTACGGTCGGCTTTGAACTTGATTCGCGTTGCAGTTTGGGCGAACTGTACTGCTGTGCGCGTGTACCGGAACCGTCTCCCTCGCCTGCACTCGCACCCTGGGGAGGGAGAAGCGCGACTCCGAGGCCCCCTTGGCGCAGCTCTGCGCTCGCGGGTGGCGCGGGCGGGGGCGGGGCCACTTGGCGCTTCCGCCGTTTCATTAAGCAAATGCGAATGCGGCACGCGCCATTTGCGCGCTTAAAGGCGACGCGCCCTCCCCCTCCCCCTCCCCCTCCCCCTCCCGCTTCACAGAACGCGTTTAGGAGCGGGACTTGGAGCAGGTGAGCCGATGCAGCCGGGAAGATGATCGAGAGTGGAGCAGTCCAGGAAAGTCACGCCTTCTTTCTGAGCCCTTTTCTCTCGGGAGAAAGTGCTCTTCACCACTATAAATGTTATTATTGTTACCAATTATTAAACTGGCATTACCTTAAGATATCATAAAATAATAATACTAATCACAAGTAATGGACAATGATATGTCGTATTATACACATTATTAAAATAAGCACCTCGTTCTTAATTTTTAAAAAAGGGTATCGCTCTTGCTCTATATGAAATAATTAGAACGTCCAAAACCTGCAGCCTTGCAATTTGTATGTCATTTGAAATAAACGGTTTTCGTTGGAAGAGATGATAGTACGTTTTTGGGAGTATCAGTTGTGCTTAGACGAAAGAAACGTTGGCGTGCTATGCATTGTGCTTCATCATTGCCCCATGTCCACCCCACGCATTAGGGCGAAGTGATTCGTATCAACATACGTTTCTCGGGAAGCGGTTGTTTGGGCCAGCGCTGCATTGGCAAAGCCTCTAACAGAATAGAATTGATAAAGGGGATCGAGGCCGAAGCCATTGGAGTGCTGCAGCGGCGGTGGCCGTCCAGCACGCAGCCGACTGCGCCTCTCCCGCTCCGCCCCGCCCCGCTTCCCCCTCCCCGCCCCGCTCCGCCCCCGACCTCACCGCGCGAAACGTGCGGCCGTGCGCTTGCCCTAGTGCTGCAGCCCGCCCCCGCCCCCGCGCCGCCCCATCGCCGGGAGTTAGCGCTCTAACTCGGCGGCTGTTGACACGGCGGACGCGGTTAGTATCGAGCGGGCCCCGCTGGGCGGCGCTGGCCGCTTCTGGGCCACGCCCCCCACCCCCGGCCGCGCGGCTCGTTAGCGGGGGCGGCGCCGCCCGCGCGCCCTCGATGAGTTTGCTCAGGGCGCAGTGCGATGCCTTTTTGATTTGGTCGCTGCCGCCAGCGTCCTCGGCTTTCCGGTGGTTGGTCTTTTTTCTTCTGGATTCTCATTCTAAATCGTTAGAAATAAGGTGTCTTGTGCGGTGAACGAACGGTATTTCTTGAAAATAAGTATCTGACAACAGAAAATCGGATTCGATTCTTTCCATCTTTCGGAAGTGTTTTAGGACACTTTCAGATGGTCACCGTTATTGTTTATGTATTTTTTTTCGCCCACCTCCTTTGTTGCTTGGTAACTTTATTGTAACCTGGGATGTCCCTGATGTATTAATATAACAAAACACCGCTGATCCTGATATATTGCCATCTTTCTTAAATCGAGTATGTGAGCAAAATTAACTTTAATATGTTTGCCTTTAACATAGCTTTTCCTCATAGCGTCTCCTTGTATCGTCAAACCAACCCGTCTGATTGATAGTACGTCCCCACGAACCGGCCATGTCGTGTCCCGGCTCTTGCTCCTTGGCCTCCGCGCCTTTGCCGCGGGCCGAGCCCGTCCCTGGCTGCTCGGCGCCGCGCGGCTCCTTCCGCCGGCGCTCGCCGCTTCCGGCGCCCGGCGCCTGCCTCTTGTTTTGGCGCGGCGCGGAATTACATTTGCGCCCCGGGCGGCGCCGCGCGCGTGCTGACGAGCGCAGGGGCGTGGGCGGCGGCGGAGGCGACAAAAGCGACGCCGCCGCCAGCTCCAGGGCAGCTGAGCGAACGGAGAACAAACATATTTTAATCCTTTGGCGCTTGTTTCGCGGAAGGCGAGTCTTGCCCTGTTAATTAACTGCGTGTACCCTGCGCGTGACGCGTGCTCTGTGCCGCCCTCCTGCTCCCCCCGCCCCCCGCTCGCCCGGCGACGGCGCTCCGCTGGAAAACGCCACCCTGCCTTTCGAACGCTGCGTCCTCTGTCGGTCACAGGCTTGGGGGTTGTGTTTGATTCTTTGTACGGGTTCAATGCGTTTATGGATAAAGAACACAGTAACGTCCATACTTCATTGGGATACTAACACTCATACAACACATTATTAAAATGTTTGTGTTATGCAGCAATTATTTCCAAGAAAATCATTCATATTTATATCATTCATATTTCGTTGGCGTGTGAAAATGATATTGCACAATATTGTATTAACAACAATAATCGCATTACTGAAAATAATACAAAAAACACCATTTGTATGCAAAGTATTCAGACTGTGACGAGTTTTCTAAAGGAACATACCCTACTTGTAACACTACTATTACGTACTCATGGGATACGGAATATCACAGACTCATGAACAAAGTCTGGCTCTATTGAAAGAGAACAATCCAGTTTCCTGACTGAAACGTATTCTTTTTGCTTACGCTACAACAGCTTGTTAATTACTAGATTTGACATTTCTTAGTAGTTTGAAGATTATACTATTTCTTAACCTATGCTGAAGAATTTATCAAGTTGAACTCAACTAGCTCGGGAAGATCGTTTGCTTTTATTCCCTAATATTTATTTGATTAGTTTATTGTATTTGTTATTGTTTCGTCTATTTGATTGCCTATACCATTAGAGAATGTGTTTAATTTCAACATCTTAGTAGAATGAACTCTGTAATATAACAAGCGGCTTCGCATCATAAAAACGTAATTTCCCGCAAGCAACTTTGCGTGAGGGGTCAGATTGTGGCGTGAGGCGACGCGCCGCCCCGCAGCCGCCGCTTCGCTTAGGGGAAACACCTCGACCGAGCCGCCGCGCCCCTCGCGCCGTTTGAAAAGGAACGCCGCTGGCAGAGGGCGGGGAGCGAGGCGTGCGCGGTGTAGCAAAGCGGCGATGAAAAGGGGCGGGGCGGGCCGCCGCCGCCGCCGGCGGCGCCTTTCGCCCGCCCTCTCGTGGTGACTTTGGGGCGCGCGCCCGCCCACGCAACGCGTCGCCTCCGTCTCTCCGAGCCTGGCTTTCGCACTCCTCCCCCGTCCATTCGCCCATTCAACACTCGCTCCACCCCATCTCTGCTCGTCTCACCTCTTCCCTCTCGCATTCATTGATGTTTCTGGGCACGGCTACTGCTGCGGTCGTTGCTCCTGTTAATGTAGTGGATGCTTTATTCTGAGAGGAGGTGGTGTTCCTCCGCTATTGGATGGTGAGATCCGATATCGACCTACACGTCGACTTGCGAGGAATCACCTCCTCCAGGGATCTCAAACAAGCCGGTCACCGCCCCAGCTGGGACAGGTTCTTAAGCTTCCGACGGAAAAGGAACTGCCCTGGCATTCGCCTGGTATTGGTCAGAGACACCACAAAAAACTGCAGATCAGAGCTACCGGACCCTAGAATTCCTCTCGAGAGAATGTTTATCCTTTCCTTCACATTTCTTCCTTTTCCTCCATTTTTTCTTGTCCTTTCTCTCACCAATCTTCGCAGTTTCCCACCTCTACTCATTCACTCAACAGACATTACCTGCTTTGCATCATTCCTCGTCCTTCACCCTCTTGCGCCTCGGCAACTGCGCCTCCCACGCGCTCCGGCGCCATTCATTAGCCGCTGGGCCGCGCACGTGTCGCGTGGCGGGGCGAGTGCAGCGCCCTCTGGAGGCGCCAGTCTTCAAATTAGAGGCCCCGCCCCCGCCGCCCGCGGGCGCTGTCATCGCTGCGCTTTGAAGCCCTCGGGGGCGGCGGCGCACCCGGCGCTCCGGTGGCCGGCGCTGCTCGACAGGGAACTCGAGGTCCTAAGCAGCCCCGCTCAGCCTCTCGGCCTTTATAATAAGGGGCCAGGAATCTGAAGGCCGATGTTTAACTACTCAATTTCGTGACGTCGCCACAAGCTTATTTTTCATGTGCAGAAATACTCTCAAAATGTGTTCCTAATTTATTTATCCTAAGAAAATGCATGAGACCTCTCGATGAAAAGTTTGGTCACCGAGCACGTACTCGTTAAATCGGGTTTCTTGTTATTTCGTTATGTTGTTTGAGTCATTATATCCATTATGTCCAAACACATTTCATCAAATAAATGTATTTATGTTACTTTCTCGCATATATGTGTAAAACGTGTGTATATACGGAGCAATATACATAGTATAGAGAAAGTTATGTATAGCTGCGGAAAATCGATTTCGAGATTTCAACGAAAATGCACATTTTGAGGTTCCCTGATACACAAAAAGACTTTTTTTTAACGTTGTCCGAAGACGTTTTTTTAACGTGTTAAAAGACTGTCCACTGTGTGCCTGTACTTCCGAACAAAACTAGAACTTAAACTATTCGGAATTTCGTGGAAATGAATATTCATCATTCAATCTGAACTGACTCAAAGACCTATGACTTTGAAAAATATTCTTTAAATTTTAGAGGTATTTTACTTACAGTCCCTGAGGCATTTTCAAAATTTTCTGAAAAGGTTCAATTTAAAAAAAATTGTTCCTGTGGATTGTGATAAATGTTCTGAATAATATAAAATAATTACCAGTTTGGTATTCTTTTCATTTTTCAAAAATTTTAAATTAAATTTTTTATAAAAAAATCTCAGTCGTTCATATTTACATTACGGGTTTTGCCTTACATTATTGCATTTGTAGGTTTAAATAATTTCTTATAATTTCTTGAAGTTTCTCAAAAACTCAAAATTGTTTTTGCTCAAAACTGCGCATATTCAGAAACGCTTACACAAAATTTTCTCAAAAGAGAGTTTTCGAATTTCACAATCAATGTTTTGCATGTAGGATCTGCTTTTGGTCTTACATTATTTTAAAATTCATTAGTCAATGCCATTATTAGAGGGCTGAAAAATTGAGAAAACGTGAAAAAATGTCTTTTAAGCGCCAGTGGATGGCAGGTGAGAGTTGGTAGGGCAACACCTGAAAGTAATCCTAGACTAAAGAGATATGAAAAAAACTAGTTCGAGAAAGTATTTGCCACTCTGAAGCACCGCTAATTTGTTTTTGTTTTTATTACGAAAATGTCTGTCTTGAAATCTTACACCAATTTCCATTATTCCTTTCCTAAGCATATCCAAAATATTATAGGCATTACGTATATTTTGAAACAATATTTCTTGAAACCCTGTCTCTAAGTGAACAGCTACATACAAACGAAAGTAAGAACTATCTTCAGTTGTTTCTCAACAAACAGACAACGGCAACACCCTGTAAAACAAAACAAACATGTAATAACTAAATAATAATGAAATACAATAGCGTGTCATCCTGATGTAAAAATGTACAAGGTCCAAACGAAATGACAGTAGAAGGAATGAAGGAGGCATGTGGAAGCTGTCTTTCCTCCGTGACAAGCGCATTTCTCTGCGCCACGTGCGCGCGGGCAGTTGCAGTGGGTGAGGGTGGGCGCGAGGCCCCGTGGTGCGGAAACGCCAACGCCCGCTGGGCGGGGCGGCTTTATTGGCTGCTTTTCCACGCGGCCGGGCGTGCGACGGGAGTGACGGCGGTGGCGGGGGCGGGGAGGGCAGCCGCCCCGGAGCCCTGCTATTTATCACCTCGGAGGAGGCAACAAGTGCGTCACGGCGAAGAGGGTGCGCACGCCTGACCTGTTGCTGCGCCCGTGCGCGCTCCTCGGCCTCACTCCCGCCACCCCCGCTCACCGCCACTCACCGTTGCTAACCCCCACTCACTGGCGGATTCAGGGGGGGGGGCAGCCATGCCTCTAGAGTTTCTGTTTACCTTCCTTTATTTTGCAATATTTATTTAAATATTCATTTATACTCGAATTAGAAACCGGGAGCGGTAGCTCAGTGCATCAACTGATGTCACTGCAGCGCTTCTGACCAGGAGGTTCTAAGTTCGAATCCCCACGGCGGCAGGATTTTCGACACTAGCTCTTCAGCTAGATCGAATTCAGTCGCTGTCCCGACGAGAATTCTAGCGGCCGGTTGCTCTGATCGGTAGATTTCCGTGATTTCTCCGATCAACACCAGGCGAATGCTGGAGCAGTACCCTACCAAACGGACCACGGACCGCGCGCAATCTTTCCTTCCTCTTCCTTGTCCTATCCACTCCCCTTACACAGACACACTTACATGCACCACATATTCCGTAGCGGTGCCCCGCTAGTGGGAGAGTCCTAGTTGGGGGGAAGATGCCCGCTAGCCGACGGTAGGACGGCTCCGGATCTCGCCATCCAGCGGGGGAAGATCACCGCTATCTCCCGAGGAAAAAACATGCTCTACACTTACGGGACTAATGACCTGAGCTGTTGACGCGCCCGGAATCACTAATCAACCAACAAACCAATCGAATTAATTAATTGTTTAAACAATAATATTATATAGTACACAAAGAATAAACAATATAATAACAAATATGTTTATTGTTGATGCCCCTGCGCCCCTGCCCCCACTCACCCTGCGCTTGCACTCGCCGCGCTGCCCTGCGATCTTCCCTTTTGAAGTATGCCCCTGCCTTCGAGAATCTCTTGCAACTCATTCGCCGATAAGTGTCTCTCCTAATTGATAGGGAAATAGTTAAAAATCTTCATTTTCAATATGAAGCAGCGGAAGCTAAAAGTTATTGAAAGTAAACGTGTTATTCACTTAAATTCAGTGGCGGAATAGGTTATTCCGATACTTTCTCAATAGCGAGGACGGACATGCGAAACTGTCAAGAAAGATATGTTGGTGGTGCCTATCGATGTCATTTTCACTCTCTTTACTCACAATTGATAATTCGTTTGTCAGCAGAATGGTCGTTAGTGTGTTTGCGTGTTGAAAATATTGCCTTCCTCTTCCTTTTGTACTTTCGATAAAATAAACGCCTACATTCGTGTGAATAGGGTTTTCCACTTTTCTGAACGGAAACAATCTAATTGCTTAATGTGTTGTTGAAGCCCCACTTCCGTTGGAGTCACTTTCGTCTGTGGTTTGTAAAAGGGCACTTGAAAACGGAACACTGAAAGTTCAGTATTTCCTGGGTTTTCTTGGCTGCGGGAAAATTTGTTTTTACCCTTGAAAACAAATATCTCTTGTTACGTAACATCTTTCTTGCTGAAATGTTTTTCTGCATTCAAATACAATACGGGGAATTACAAAAAATATTCTGATTTAAACATGACTGTTTTTCTTCTGTGCTGTATCATCATTATATAATAGTGAAGATTCAGTATTTGATTTAAATTGTGCTATAAGTAGGTGGTTAGAACGAAATTGTATTGTTTTATTAGGAAAAAGAAACAGAAAAATATATTTCTCAATGTTTTCCTAAGTACTCGTATATTCTTCTGATGTATTGACTGTATGACAGTTCCCTTGTAAAAACCTAATCAGTATCAAGACAACGATCTTGCAAGAGTAACTTACCTGACTGCTGTGCAGAAACCCGAAAAATCATTCATTCCCCTTCAATACCATGAACAGTAAGGAGCATGAAAGGCATTTTTATTAAAAGTAATTTTTTGTTTCTCTCTTGCAGTGTTTTTATGTTCAATGCATTGTTTTATCAGAGTTTGTTGAAGTTTTTGTAAACTTTCCTGATCGTCCTTTCTTGTTACCATTTACTGAAAGGACGTAACTTTAATGCGAAATTTGTAGATACGTCGAATTCAATTAATGTATGCAGAAGGCTAGCCATCCGTTGTTCTGATCAGTAGATTTTCTGGTTCCTTCGATCGAAATCAGACAAGTGCCAGATCGGTATTCTAACAAACAACCCATAGAACGTGCGCAATCTTTTGTTCATCTTCTTTGACCCGTCTTCTCCCCTTGCACATGCATGTACAGACACATACAATACAGTACCTAACATACATACACACACACACACACACATACACACACACACACACACACACACACACGCATCTCAGGAGATCAGTAGAGGGTTTAGAACCTCTGCAGGTTGGGTTGTGTCTCGCTGTCGAAGATTCTTGGAGGGAGGAAATGCTGCAAGCCGTCGTGTTGGGTTGGCGCCGAAATCTCTGTCATGAGGGGACGGACCACCAGCACAGCAATAACGACCTAAGTAGTCGACGCACTCGGAATCCAAAAATACTTCGCTCTGTTTCATGCAAAAGAGAGATTGAGAATGATCGCGTAGGATGTGGTTGCTCCTTACTTTCGCAACGGAGCGCAGAGCGCCGCTCACCGCGAAGGGAAGCGCTGCGGTGCGGCGCGTGGAAAAGGCCGCGGAAGCGACACCGGCGGCCGCGGCGGACGCGGCGGGCGCTCACCGGCACAGGCGCTCGGGCGGACGCAGGACGCGCTCGCGGTGGCGGTGGCGGTGGCGGTCGCGCGCGGAAACCGCGACGCGCCGCGCATGTACGCCTTCGCGCTCAACGGCCCTCGGGCGAGGTGCACCAAGTTGGGGAGACATTGTTGACTCCATTCTCGTCAGCAACGTAGGGCGTTGGTCCGTAGGTGTCATGCGTGTTTCATCCCGTAAAGCGATGGTCATCCTTCCCCCCCTGCACGTTGTGACCCCCCCTTCGCTTGTCCCCTGCAGGTGTCCCCCCCCCCCCCCCAGCAAGGCGTCGCCCAGCCGGGACGAGTTCTAAATCCCCAATCGTTCTCCTGGCACTGGGACGGGGTGTGCATGAAAGTGGACATAGGTGACTAAGGTGAGCGGAAGTGACAAGAGCGATGAAGGAAAGATCGCGCGCGGTCCATTAGTTAAGATACTTGCATTTGCCTGGTTTTGATCGAAGAAACCGCGGGAATTACCAGCCAGCCACAAGAATTCTGCAGAGAGCAGTTCAATTCGATCCAGCTACTAGCTAGAGTCGAAACTCCTTCACTGTTGGAACGCAAACTCTAGAACCTCCCTCTCAACGATGCTGCAAACGCAACAGTGTGCCTTCGCAGCCAGTTTGGAAGAATTGAAGTAGATAATTACTCGTATGTTCTTCCACAGCGTGTAACTCACTACCACTCATACCTTCTGCAGATTCTCTATTGCCACTACACACACACACACACACACACGCGCGCGCGCACACACACACACACATACACACACACACTCGGACGGAAGCATCGCGGGTATCATCATTCCATCTTCCATCTCCCCAGGACTGGGGGTATAAAAATCGGATTCAGCTTAATGCTGATCTCTCTGATTGAATTCCTGCAAGATTGCAACGTGATAAAGGATACTGAGCCCGTGCAAGTGCATGTATGCGTGGCCCAAGACGGCCGATTCGCATGAAAAAAAAAAAAAAGGCTGCAATATTTTTGCGGATATTACAATTTTCTTGTTCACATCATCAAACGCTAGAAATAAGCCAATAGGAGGTTTTCAAACGCACACTTTTAACAAATATTCTCGCGCTTCTGTTTGTCCGCTCAAAAAGATCCGAAGCGCTGTCAAAGAAAGCGCAGGAAGAGAATATTCATCGCGTGGAGTCGGATGATAGGAAAGTGTAGCGGAGAAGTTCGGTTGGATATCAGAAAAATATACTAAAGCAAGATATCGTGTGAACCCAGGAAGTGAAAGTGAGAGCTGTAATGGCCAAGCATTTAACCTGAAGAAATTTCCGTTGATCAGGAAATTCAATTTGAAATTCATAAAAACGCTTGTAAGGTGCTTTGTGTGAATTTTCTGTGGTATCGTGACTTGAAAGCTGGGACTAATTTTAATACAAGGAAACTAGTTTCTGTTTTTTTTAGAAAAAGATGTGAAAAAATACTGAACAGAATAGAGGTGAATGGCATTGTGTGAAAATTTAATACTTGTCACGTACTATAAACCACAATTTCCTTCAACGAATAAAGTGTTGTGAACACTTAACTTACTCCTAAACAGACGTGCAGTGGAAAATAATTTTATTAATACTGCGAATGACACATCATTGAGAAATAACAATTATTGACCTTGCTCCTTCTTCTTCTTCTTCTTCTTCTTCTTCTTCAGAGGTTCGGTTTGATATCCGCCTGAGCTAGTTAACTGCTGCGGGCAAAAGCATTGTTTTGTGTGCCTTCCAATCGGTGAGTCAATCCGTGCGGTGATGTAGCGCGTCGTTGACTTAAACGTAATACTATCGCGTGTGAGCAGAATAGTTGGTGGCCCTTTGACCTCACGTTTCAGCCATTGCTGGCGATGACGTGTATTTGTTAACTCCCTAAGTGAAAATGAACTCTGCAAGATTGGAGGTCAAGAGCAGCCAACTGAACTGTTGAATGGTTTGTTGCCCCTTTGAAAACTGAAACTGAGAGAAGACATCTCTAGTAATACAGCAATACTACTCTTTGCGTCATCGAGCTAATTTTATCGCATCCTTAGTATGTTGTACGTTCATATTGAGGTTGATGGAGAAAGAATTAGTTTTACTTTTTAAGAAAGGTATTATAAAAAATAATATGAGAAAAAAGTTATTCAACATAGAACATCAAAATGTGATATTCGAAGACGAGCATTGTAAATGTAATGTGTAATTATAGAGTTACCAATTTAGAATTATGTTGTTTGTATTTTTGATATTTTCTGCATAAGGCATTCGATAACTATTCGTTTTTAAGAATATTTACATTTTTAATGGTGAATGAAAACCTGACATATTCACAATGAAATATATAATGAAACACACTTGTTACACTGGTTAGGCGGACATTATTATTATTATTATTATTATTATTATTATTATTATTATTATTATTATTATTATTATTATTATTATTATTATTACTTTATAACAACTATTTTCCCAGTAGTAGATAGGAGATTCAATATGCTAGTATTCTCAGTGATGTTTAAATGACAAGTATCAGGGATAAAAATAAATGTTTGAAATCATATGACAAGTGAGTATGGTGTTGGTGATTTCACTTGAGTTGAGGTTTCACTTGAATAATTGCGACTTCATGGCAACACGAGAAACATGTTAACCCCCAGCAAGAACTCGCTTCCTTGACCCCTCTGCTAAGCTGCAGTGGCCCAATCCCTGCAGCTTCAGCCGAACGCCTCACTTTTTCCCGGTCCTCTCCCTCGGGGGGAGGGGTGGGGGAGGCAATTGGCCCCGGGTCGCCTCAATGACCAGAGCGCGGGGGAGTCCCGCTCCCCTCCCCCGCCCCGCCCTGCCACGCCCCCCGCCCCGCGCCGGACGACGCGCCGGCCGCTTCCGCCGCGCGATAGGCCGCTTCCGCCGCTGGCGGCCGCGCTGGAGCTCGCGCATTGCACAGTGGCATTGCGGTATAAATGCTATTGCTGGCTAAGACTCGCATGCATGCCTCCCTGTCAATGAACATTTCCTTACGCTATTCCTTTATGAGCACGTTGCAATCTCACAGATCAAGTTTGGGACATCATGACATGATGTGAAATATGATCATTTATTTTGTTATTATTTTATGCTACATCTAAAAATGGTGTATTATCGACGTACAGTAACGCTTATTACATTAACTTGTAGTATATATTTTCCAATTCAAACGGATATAGAGATACTTTGTTACAATAATTTTACGTGGTTTCAAATGTGTGATGTACTTTCAGTTCATTTCATCGCATTGACAACATTGCCTAGCCCCAAGCGACGCAACTGAATCCATCCCAATCGGTCAACATGCACGGTCCCTCCGCCTCATTGTGTCGAAGCTGTTCCCGAATATGGAGAGTAGGAAGAGAAGCGTCCCAGCGTCCCCTCGTGCTGTGGTCACCTGGCCCGTGGCGGGGGTAGTGGCCCAGGAGAGGCTCGTTTGGGGCGGCGGCGCGGCGGCTCCCGGGAAGTCGGCGGCGGGGTCGCGCGGGGCGCCCCGTCGCTGTATTTCAATTGGCAATCTGCAGCCAGTCGATACAACGGAACCTGCAGGCTTGATTGGATGACCTGCCGTTACCGTGGCGACCGCCCTCCGGCCTCAGGGGCGGCACCGCAGCCTCTTCCCCAGGTACCACTCACGACTCGAGTACTTCAGCCCGGGCCCCGAAAGCCACGGCGGGGAACCTCTGAACTATCGATTGGGAGTGGCCTGGTACATCACCTACACACTCAGAATTTCATTTTTAGCTTCTATGTGCATGTGCCTTAATCAGTGAAAGCTTTGTCAATGACAACGGTATTCGTTATCCACGAAGTAGGCAAATGAGATTGAAAGAAGGAATTTTTCAACAAAGATAAGAAAGAAAACATTTTTTTAGAAATATTTGCCCTTTAAGTTGCAAACTTCCGAATATTATAAATTGCAAGCTGTTTGCGGCTCAGATAATTGTCTAGTCAATAGCTAAAACACATTAGATCATATTTATTTTGATAATTGTAACCTGGACATCTATATCTGTCAGTATCATCAATACCGCACTTATGCGCGATAAGCGTGTGATTCCGAATTAGATGCAAACTGAAATATAACGCAAAGGCGTTTCCTACAGATGCATATTCGTCATCTGATTCAGACGTAATTAGAAAACGCGCACTTCCCACAGCCTTGACGTACATTTCGACCGCGAGTGAGCGAACAAACGCGCAGCGCTGAAGTTGCCCCGATCGATTCAAGCCCGCGCATCCGAAACGCAGTGCAACTGTTTCGCCAAAAAGTGTGTGGAGCGACGTAAGTGAATCCGGCTGGCATTGGAGCTCGCAAATGCGAGAGGTTGTATGAATAACCCCGGCATCGGCGATTGGTTCGTGGGCGGATATCTTAATCAGGCAGGGACGGCAGCGCGGGGCCCTTTCATCATCGCGGATGAATGCGCTGCGCGAGGCACGAGATTGAAGCGCGGGCGGGGGCCGGGGGGGGGGGGGTGCGTACGCGCCTGCGCCCGCTCCTGCCCTCGGGCCTCCGAATCCAGGTACGGGGAATGCGGTCATTCGAGAGACTGGCCGACGTTCCTTTCATTTTCCAACTACGGACCAAACCCGGATATAAGATAGTTATCAAGCAAACAAAATATACAAAATTATGTGAAGTACATACGATAAAACACGGAGTTTAAATCACTCAAAATTATCTTGGGAAGTTGTCGTAGATTTTTTTTAAATTTCGGAACAATAATATGACGAGGTTTCTTCGTTTCCGTAAAATTAAATAAAAAAATAAAGAATAATATAAAATAAAGTTTTGAAAAATAACATTTCCTCCTTTTGATAGTGTGTCACAATACCCCCAGGGAAAAAAATATGACGGAAATTAGATTTGAAAGAACTAATCATTGCTCATTCCTTAGTTTTGAGAATTTTGTCTGTGCTATTCGTATTGCATAAAAACATTTTGTTTTTCCAGCGCGCGCTTTTTCAATTCAATTTCTCGCGAAAAGAAACCGAAAATTGCTATTTTAAATAGCAATAGACTAATATGTCAAGATGTTCTGACCTGTTCTATTCATATACTAATATATCTATACAATAGTAAATTGAAGTCCCGTTAAAATACTCTGTAGTCAGCATCTGTTATTCATTGATATCTTTTTGACTCCCCTTTCTTAAAATTTCAGAGGGTAAATTCCTCCTAACATTGCGTTTAACTTCCTTAAAGTAATACCCACAGAAAAAAATACTGTAACATATTTTGTGTGCTATTCTATTATTTGCGCTTGCGGTAGAATGTAATGGGACACAAAACATAAAAATGTAATCTTGTAACACTTCCTACGAAATTGATCTTTCGAAAAATATTGATGAATACTTAAATGCTGTGCGCGCTGGTTTCTAGTAAAACAAACCTTATTTCATCAAAGCGAAGAATAGAACCACTCATGAACAAACATGAACATGATATGAGACTTCACTACCAACGAATGAAAGCCTAGTGAACAAATTACCCTTAAGGAATGGAATTACTCCGGTTTGCATTTGTACTTCCAAAGTCTGAGAGAAAAACGTTGAAATCGTGCCCAGTAAATGAAATTGCAGCAGCTACCGTATTTTATGTTCAAGGCTGACAAGAGCAAATTGATTATCATTGTAATGTTACTTTCACCACACAATCGTGCAGAAACAGTCGTTTTCGTGCAGGTGGCAAGGTTATTCGTGAAGTTGAAAGAACTGCATCGTATTGTTTGTAAAAACAATGAATTGTTATTGTATTTGGTATCATTTGCTATCCTAATATTATTGGGAGTAAAACCAATGAAGGCCTTTAGGAGTAAACATGCAATGTATTTCTTGTAGTAGGAACGGCGTTGAAGAGGTTTGTATGGTAGGCGTGAAATGAATGTACTGTAGGCGTCGGGCCCTCGTGCTGCGCGGCGACGGAGCACCTAAAGGCGGCTCCACACATTCGTTATTCGGCGAACAGCGAGCCACCGTTCGCCGAATCCCGAGTAGTGTGGATGAGTTGCTTGCTGCGTGCCGAGAGACGAACAATCGGTATTCCCCCTACCCACCGCGTGTCGGTAAGTCTTTCGGACCTATCAAAGTGCGCGAACATTCGCCGAACACGTCAGTTGCTTGATTCATACATTTGATACGTACAGTTGCTAGTTCATACATGTACAATCCGCACGTCAGTTGCTCGAGCGTACGTACACTCAGTACACGTCAGTTGCTCGAGCGTACGTACACTCAGTACACGTCAGTTGCTCGAGCGTACGTACACTCAGTACACGTCAGTTGCTCGAGCGTACGTTCACTCAGTACACGTCAGTTGCTCGAGCGTACGTACACTCAGTACACGTCAGTTGCTCGAGCGTACGTTCACTCAGTACACGTCAGTTGCTCGAGCGTACGTACACTCAGTACACGTCAGTTGCTCGAGCGTACGTTCACTCAGTACACGTCAGTTGCTCGAGCACTAACTAGCGCGCTCGGCGATTACCGAGTGTGTGGAGCCGTGAGTGGCGCATGAGCCCGCGGGCGAGAGCACATGGACACATACACATGCGCGCGCGCGCGCGCAGCCGTACGAGGCGTCGCAAACCACGGCGCTCGCGCGTCTGCGCGTCGCACTCGCAGCGAAGCCCACCCCGCCCCTGATTCATCCGGACGCTTCGCTTATTGGCATTGGCCTCCAGTCCTTCGACCATGATCCTCGCTTTGCTCTGTCGTCGCCTTGCCATTGCGAGAAACGTATCATCGACGCGCGTGTTTCTTCAGCTCCTAGATACGATGCTTTTGCATTTTCCTCGGTTTTGAAACTGAGTTCCCCGCGAAAATTCCTTCCAGTTTTTAACCCATCAGTATTTTTTAATCTACTTGATAGTCTCCTTTTATGATACTTAATTATTCGGATTCACATTGCCTCATGTACAAGTAATTCAATTATGTAAGAAACCTTCAGGAGTAGAGAAACAGGAGATAAATATGACTGATTCCATGCACTCTTTCAAGGCCCGCATCTCATTCACAACTTTGACATTTCATTTTTCTCATATTCGTATTTACAGTGAATGCGAAACTGTAGCAAGAGTAGTAAGTAAGAAACAGTGCTTCATCTAGTCTAGTTCTTATTGTGTGTCTGTATATTGTTTCGTTGTTTTTTCCAGTGGTTCTGATGCTGTTGTTTTCTTATGCTCCATCCATTACGTTCTTCAGTAAGTTTTGCAGCTTGTATTTTCCCGACCTGGAACCGCGTGCCTCCGCGTTCTCCCTCGTTGCTCCGGGCTGCTACCTGCGCGTAGCGTTTTGTCGGCGAGGAACAGCGTGCGATTCATTGGCGGCGAAGGGGCGTTTTTATTCGAGCGGCGAGGCTCGCCGGTGCATCCAGCGTTGCCGCCCCTTCCTCCTCCCTCCTGCTGCTTTCGTGTCTTTCACCCTCATCCCCGAGTCCCCTCCCAGGGCAGACCTACCTCCTCCCCACCGCCGTCGCCCTTCCCCTCCCCGCTATCCTATCGTTCAGTCATCTGTCATGTATTCACTAGGAATTCTTTTAATGTACGTGTGAAGAAAAATTTGAAAAGAGTCATGTGAGTGCACTGTTGTGTTTCAGTTCTCTCTTTCGAGCAATTGCGTTAAAAAGTTATACAAATCTTTGAGTGCAAACTGAGCGTGGACTAACAAACTAGATAATACATTTTACTCATTTCTGTCGCAACATTATGCAGACTCAGATCCAAAGTGCATCGAACTAATGTCCGTTCTCCCTTGCACTCGCACGTCATCCCTAAACGATGTGGAGCGGCCTCGCCGAGTGGCCGATTCGCGCCGCGATCGCCTCGCGCGCTTCGTGTTGTCGAGCGCGTCGTCCATTGTGCAGCGCGGGGCGCGCGCCCAGCCCACGAGCGCTCCGAAGCCGCGTTGGGCCGCCGCTCCGGAATAAATAGTCGCGGGGCCCGATCGCTCGTTTTCGTTTCCATATATTGTGTTGCCGGCCGCGCTCCGCCGGGTTATTTATGCGACCAACTCTGCGAGTGGATGTTCGCGTTCGCCGCTGCCTGGAAATGGCCTTGGCGGGATTGTTGGTCTTCGGGTGCCGCCGCTGTGGTGTTGGCTGTAAAGAAATATGTTCCCATACTTGCGTTTCGTTTCTCAGCGCGACAGTATCCAATTAAACGGTCTTATCTGATCGGCTGAGGATGATTTAAAACCTGAGATGAAGTGATGTACGGCCAGATATTCTAGAAATATATTTATGGGAATAATTTTTGTGATATGTTTTCCTAACAAAGCAATATTTTCATTGGATTTGCTAGTGGTGATGTGGGAACTAAATGGAGTTGCTAGTTTGAATGACATTGTGTCCTGACTGCTATGTCACTGACAATATCCCTAGTGATCAGGAAACGAAAGCACAGCGTTGAGAGTTCTTTTAAAACATCGTTTAAATTATAACGTTGTTCTCCACACAAGTGTTCACTGTCATTCTGTGCACACTAACCATTTTGTTATTCTCTTTTTTATTCTTCGCTACCACTTTCTTCTGAATTATGTGGCCCACAATTGACGGTAAGTCCCAACCTACGTGGACGTGTCGATCAGAGATCGATCGATTCGATGGCATTTAGCGTAGGTTATTACTGACAATGACTGTGCATTTGTGGAGCCTGACTTGTAACATAGTCGCGTGGGGAAGGTAACTTACATCATGCAGGATTCGGCCTATGATAATAAACCGGTTCTCTCCCATTCGTCCAAGAGCGACAAAAAGAATCCCGAGCGAACCTCGACCTGCCTCACTCAACAAAGTTGCTCCCCCTCTCCTGGCAGAAGCAGTTACTCCAACATTTGGTGGACTCATTACCGCAATCTCATTTATGAGTTCGAAATCACAACGAAAGAAAGAACTTTAATTTCCTTCAATTTTTGCCATTAATCTATGTCGCACCTGTTATTAATGAGTTTGCAGAATAAATTGCTACACAGCAATAAACGAAGTCGAGCGACCGAGAAAGGCGTAGAGAACAAGTATTGTCTGAAGTGAGAACAAGCAATGCGTAGTGGAACAGTCATCAACAACACAACGGTCAGTGGTTATAAAAACATGGGGTTTCGTCACCGTAACACATTCTCTGACAACCTTGAGTGTGTTTCTTTCTGTATTATTGCGGTTTTTCAAACGTGTATCACATAATACAGAAATATCCTTGACATAATATTCGCAATGATGAATATGATTTAGTTTCTTAATGGCTGTTAAAGCAAAAGGCGTATTGAACCGCGACTTCATTATACACGTGTTATGCATATGGGACATTAAGAATAGTTGATAAATGAACTGATACACTTGGTAATTGGTATAATAATTTAGAACAGTTAATGATAAGTGTGTGATACATGTCCCATACCAGGACAACTGACGGAGGGGGTCAACTGATGTCACTGCAGTGCCTATGATCGGGAGGTCCTAAAGTTGGAATCCCGGTGGCAGAATTTTCGTCACTTATAAGTAGATAGGTAGGTCGAGATCTGTCGCTGTCTGGAGGAGAATTCTAGTGGCCGGCTACTCTGATCGGTGGTTTCTCCGGCCAATACCAGGCGATTGCTCCATCAAACGAGTCACGGACCGCGCGCGATATTTCCTTCCTCTTCGTTGTCCTATCCTCACCCCTTACTTACACTTACGTGCAGTACATAACTACACATGCCGGGAAATTAGTCAGGAGCTAAGAGCTTGTCGCGGCTGAGGCGCTGCTCCGCTGGTAGGAGATACCTCGTTGAGTAAAACCCCCGCTAGCCCGCGGTAGGTCGGCTCCGGATCTAACCATGCCTTGGGGGATCTGGCCACCTCCAGCGATAAAGCATGTACTACATTTACGGGACGAATGAGGTTAGCAGTAGACGCGCTCAGAATGACATCCCCGCTCGTGGTCGGGCGCGCGGGTGGCGCGCTCCAGTTGGCGCCCGTTGCTTGAGCTGGTGGCGCCCCGTCCTTGCACCAGTGGGCGGGGGCGGGGCGCGGGGCGGGGCGTGGGTGGCGGCGCCAGGCGCGGCGGCCGTGCGCGCGCGAGTGCGCGTTGGCGGCCGGACACAGTGATTTGCCGCGCTCATTGTCCGCGGTCGGCGCCGTCGCGCTACCGCGCTGCGGCGTTTCCGGGCTCAGAGGTCGCGGCGACCGCCATCCGCGTTTTCCGCCTGCCTCCAGCACTGGCCTCTCAGTGCCTGGCTTTGTTCCTCTGCTAATTTGCTTTATATAATGATAATGATAATGATAATAATAATAATTAGTTAAAATTTATGATTTCCAAAAGGAAAATTTACAAAAAAATTCTGACAATAATTTCATAATAAAAATGCCTGAGAGTACAAAATACAAAGAGTTACAAGAGTTCTTTTGAAAAAATCAGTGCAGGTAGCAGAGATCTTGTGGTACTCCATGAAATGAATTAAGAATTTGTTAATTCATAAAATTCATATCAGTTTTCTTGAGTAGCCAAGAATCGAGTAAAGAGCAAATTTCACTTCGAAACCTTCCTCTCCGATATGCGTTCAGATACATTTTCAATATTTTAAGGATTAGAATTTTTGCGTGGCATCCACTGGTGGCTGGTGCCCCAACGGACTAGAGGTTGCACCTCCATCGAATGACGGAAATGAAATTTCCAAAATTCAAAATACGATATATAATACAAATGTAAGCAATTCAAATCAATTAAAACTAAGTTAAATAAAAGTCTATATTGAAATATATTACTAACATAATTTTACGCGTTGGGTCCCTGTATGGCATAGACAGTACACCTCCCGTGCAGATGGTTCTGGCTTTGATTTCCATTCAGCATTTAAGTTGGGCTCCAGCACATTGCAACACACTATTGCTTCGACACGTTTCACACGCATAAAGTTATATTATTTCGAAAACATCACTACGATGGTCTACTTGGCATTAATGAAAGATCTTCGACACACATTCGTATTCACAAGAACGCTGCTGGCAAGCTGCATTCACACTGGCTTCCGCGAGACACTAAGGAACGTCCATCCAGAATCGCCACCTTCACAGAAAGATCTCATCAAATGTACGTTTTGAATCAACAAACCTTATATCAAATGAAAACAAATTCTCCAAATATCATAAACAATGCACTGAATATCGTCAGTAATTGACTGCACTTGCGTTCTTTCAATAACAAGCGAAAGGCATAAAATTACGTTGCAGCGAGTCAAACGAAGACAGAATATGGGTATTCCACTGAGACCCCCTCCGTCGCCGCCCAGCGCTAGACAGCGCCACCCGACTAGTTGCTGCACCCAGAGGCCGCATGCTCCCCGTGTTAAATCGAAGGGCCAAAGAGTAAAACAGTATACCCAGTAATACAGCCAAGAGCTTGGCCCAATTCCTAACAAGGCACCGGACATCGGAGAGAGCGCCAGTCGGACACTCTGTGGTTTCAAAGTGATTTCATGTACATCGACATTGCTGCAATATCTTGAATATTGAATGTCATTAAAAGGAAAATGTAATAGATAAGATATTAAGAGATCTTTTTTTCATTTTCTGGAGGTTGTGCAACCGTGCAACCGAAGCACGACTCGCCCCTTGTGGCATCGTATAATGTTTTAGAAATTAAGTTGGCATTATTAGTTTGATTGAATAATGTGGAGTTGTCATTCATCACGAATCTGTAAGCGAACGATGAATAAGTCAAGTGTGTGGTCTCTAGAAATAGTATCATTCATCAGATTAAATTAAGGAAATTCCTCATTATGGGAATTTCCAGCCGCCTTCCAATTCTCTCTCCTCACCACATTGTAAATATTTTCTATGCGAACTAGTCCCTCTGGGCTTTTAAGGACTCTGAAAGAAATTCGGTTATTAATAGAAATCGAGCTCAACTGGTGGAAGTTTGTGTACTAAGATGTTCTTTGCAACGCTGTCCCGGAAAATGTCACAAATGAAGCAAACAGGAAATGAAGCAAACAGGAGCTACACAAACGCTAGAACGCCACGCCAGCTTCAAAGCAAATCGTCACTAGAAATGCTAGGGACATGATATCCCTTGCCAGGTATATATATATATATATATATATATATATATATATATATATATATATATATATTGCATGTTATAAACTACTGAAATAATATTTAATGTAAATTCTGCTTTTATGGGCGTTTGGATGTGTCATAATACGGAACGCGTGGTAGAAAACGTACTTTTCGTAAATCACTAAAGTAGGCGATTAAATTTTTTTAATTTTGACTGCCGTGTTTTCAACGAACGTCTTCATCAAGATCTTGCGATGTTTTGCCGATTCATCACAATGTTCGTATTGCAATTATTCTGCCTATTATATTTCGTGTACTGATTTTTTAAACTAGTTTATTTTAGTGTATTTTCCTTGCATAAAGAAGCGATTATTGTGAATTAAGTTTACGAGGCATCTTATATTTTTTGTAATTTCTTGGAAGTGGACTGTAGGTTAACATAAAAGAGCACGATTGATAATATTGAAGCGCCTTACGTACGGAATTTCGTTACGACTTTATGGAAGTTAAACCATATTAGGACTATGACGGAAATGCTTGTGAATGAGAAGGCATCTAAAAGAGCTGCTCGTACGTCAAACGCGCGTCGCACGAAGAGAAACGCGCCGCAAATGTCAAGGGAGCGGAAGTGCGTGGGTGGACGTCCGCGTGCATAGGCGGATGCCCCCGGCGCATAGCAGGGCGCGCGCCCACGCCGGGCCGGGCCACGCCCCCACACGCCCCCACGCTGTGCGCGCTAACTGGCCCGGCCGGTTCCAGTTGCACCTCTCTTCGGATAGTGGTGCTCGTTTGTATCCTCTTCATCAGGCCGTTTTCGGATGGACCTCAGTTCCACTAGTTAGTATTTAGAAAGGTTGCCAATCTTATCGAGAATTCGTTTTTAAGCACTTTAAGCATTAAGTGACTTTCTTTCGGGCCGTGGCCCTGGTAGGACTTGCAATGGACTTGTGTGCTTTAGCAACTCTATATTGGAGTTGGGCTGTAGGCGAACATGAAGTTTGACCAGTTTGTGTATCAGTAAGCCATGATGAAGGAATTAAATATTCCGAAACGTTGGCAAACTAATGTGTTTCATTAATTGACCGATCCCGTGATCCATATCCTACTACGAAAAATATGTTGCTAAGAGGGCTCTACTGCTTCTTGCAGAAATTTCACTGGTGATGGAAATGGTATACTTTTACTTATGATTTCTCAGAAAAAAAAGCTACATATTTTCGATCCACTGTCGTATTTAAGGCAGGAGGTCCGTCTCCATCTTCAATTGCAGTTGTTTTGTTAAATGAGGCTTAACACGATAATCAGTATACTAAACTAATTTTTAATCCTTCTCAACGTCCGTGTTAATCTGGGAATAATCTGGAGGATGTGGGCGAATTGTGATTCAAATATAGAACGGTTGCATGTGTAATCGATTCCCAAATAAGAGGAGCGCATCCGTAATGTGGGGCGCGGAAGGTTTCCCATGGGAAAGTCCGGGACGCGCTTGTCAGACGCGCAGCTGCGAACCCCCGCCGCCCCGCCCCGCCCCGCCCCGCCCCGCCCAGCCCCACCCCGCCCCGCACCGCCCCACTCCGCCCCGCCCTGCACCGCTCCGCCCTGCCTCGCCCCTTCCCACCCCGCCCCGCCCCGCCCCGCCCCACCCCGCCCCGCCCCGCCCCGCTTCGCCCTTCCCCGCCCCGCTGTGTTGGGCTCGCCCTTGCGGGCAGGCGCCGCGCCGGAGAACCGGTGTGGGCGGTCGGCCGCCGTGCAAAGGGCCCCGCGGGCGCTGTCCGAAGTTGCGGAGGCGCCGACAGCGCGCGCCGGGGGCGGAGCGGACTGCGCATGCGCCTCTACGCAGCCCCCGCAGCGCGACATTAGCCCGGTCCGAGCAAAACACTCGTCTCCCATTAAACACTTTTGTTTGCGGGAAAAAGAACACGCCCCCTCGCGCCCACGCGCCCGAAACGGCGTCCAACTCGCGCCGCAGGCCCCGTCGCGCCGCCCGCCCCGCCGCGTGTGCAGCATGGGGAGGGGAACGCGGAGGAGAGAAAGGGGCGAATGGCGCGGGGTGGGGCGGCAGCCTGTCTGCGCTGCGAGCGCGCTCCCTTTTTGCGGCCGCCAAATGAAACCGAAAGCTGCCTCCGCGGGGGGGGGGGGATAACGGTGCCGCCGCCGCCGTCGCCGCGCGGCGCCGGAAGTGGCCCCGAGGGGCGTCCAAGTGCCTGTGCCACTTGCACACTGCAAGATGCCTCAAGGTGATGAGTAGGGCCCGGATTTTAATGACCTAAAAATCAGCGAAATATGCAAGCATTTATGACCTAAAACCTATATAAATATGACCTAAAAAAATAAAATATGACGATATACATGTTTATTTTTTTTTAATTCGTGTTATTTTTTTGAGGTATAACAAATACAAAATTCGCTCAAAGATAGATAGTAAGTACGGTACATACGGCTTGCAGTCTTAGGAACTTACTAGCATTTTAAAAAATTGCTTGTGTCTGTAAACCAAATCAAGTACAGTACAATAAAACCCATCAAATCAAACGACTTCCTTTACTACTGCATACTTCTTGTTTAAAATATTCCTTCTCTTTGAAATAATCCTTTATAGTATAATTTTTGTTTGTGACAATATCACCTGATACGTTGTCATGCGAGACACATTTTCAAGCCTTTTATTCTTGTGTTCTTAAAATATGACCTATGTATGCATTTGGGGAAAATCTGGTCAAAATATGACCTTTTACTAAAAACGGTCCTTAAAAATATGACAAATATATGCATTTATGGCAGAATTTGGCCCACATATGACGTTTCACTAAAAACTCTGTAAATATGACTTTCAATGCACAATAAAAATACGTTTTCCTGATCGACAATACTTGGATTCGTGCATAAATTGTTTTAAAATTCACCCGAAAGTTCAGAAAAAATATATGACTTGTCATTAAAATCCGGGCCCTGGTGATGAGTGCCAACCATGAGTAGTACTCATGGGTGATATCAAATTATAATTGAAATAAAGAATATTTTCGGAGGTGCACTCGTCAAAACAAAGACATTCGTAACATAACTAAAGTTTTTCGACATCTTAGCGGAGACATTGTGATCTCGCAACCGTAGCGTAGGTAAAACTAAAGAATTTAACGGGTTTTTGCCTGCATTTAAAACATGTTTGTTTCCCCGTACTGGGGAAAATACTTGGTCGCGACCAACATATTCCTGTATATTCCAAACAGGCAGTTGGTGAAAAATGGCCTAAACAGATAGTCTACTGTAGCAACGTGGATGTTTATTCCATGACTGTGATCAGTCACTAACTCAAGCATCAACTCAATGTAATATCTCCCTTTTTGATACCAACACTTTCATTCCAACATTGCGAACGTTGTGGACAGTGCACTCTTTTCTCAGCGCACCTCTTTTTCTAAGCATAACACCTTATTCATTTGCTGACGTGACGCCTTATCCCATTGTTCCAGCTTCTATACTTGAGGCTAAGTTGGCATTCGAGTGACTTTTTCAGGATGTTTAAGTACATTGTAGATTCCTATACTATTTTAAACACAGTAAATAGGCAAAAATAGGCATTATTTATGACGTGTGTATCATAATAAAGTTCGAATGCTTTTTTAATCTGTACGATTTATACGTCACAAACTCATTCATCGTAGGGAGACATTTTTTTTCACATCAGGGTCCCTCGAAACTAATCTTATTACCGAAAGCTTGATCTTGAATTTCTCAATCGATTCCACTTTTTGTCTAATACGTCAGAGAAACACGAAAAAGATAGTGCTGTTTTGAACGTTCTAAAACCCATTCATCAAAAATTTCAGTCAGTATTTAATGTGATAATCGATTGAAAAACGCATGATTGTTATCAGAAAGAATCTTTATAAATCGAACATCTTCGTGTTTTTTAATTATAATCCTAATAAATACTTGTTTGCAAATGCGTTTACGAGAGACGACCATGAACTGATGCAGAATACGTAACTCACCCAGTAGGTCACACAGCGCCCGCCTACGATAATACATGACTCTTCTTTTTGCTTTTACACGATAACCCCCGAGACTTTAAAAATACATATTTCAAATTTTCTTATTTACTCATTGGAAGCATTTTTTAAAAAAAGTTTAGCTCGTTTCTTTATCCCCCGTAAACTCTCTGCTTTGAATCTCGGAAGTTTGGCAACTGCTGTCTTCGTGACTTTCGTTTCTGGAAGCAAAGAAAAGCAATTCTTGAGCGAAGTTGCTTGGTACTATACCCTCGGTCCTGAAAGTGCATGTAAAGAAGAAGGTGCCTCGCGTTCTTTCTTCCGTGGTTCCTAGATAGTTAGATAGCAATGCGCGGTGAGGGGTTTACTGTGGTCATACTTTCTTTTTAGGCGCCTTTATTGCGCAACATGAGCTTTTCTCCAGTCTTTCCGGGCGATATTTTTCTATCTGAAAAAAGCGCAAAGCTCCGTCGACTGGTACCAGCGGCGCCTCGGGCCCGACTTCCAGGAACAGAGGCTATCGTGTGTTGCCTACTTTTATGCGGAGAGGAATGTCCGGAGCCGCCTGTGGTCGCTCGTGTGAGGTTTTGCGGGCGCTGTGTGAATGACATCACTGTTGTGCAGTGCTTCGTTATAAAGTGCACTAGTGCATGAAACGAGAAAGGCAAAGAACAAACTCTTTCCAGCGGCAGAAAATGCATCGTGCTGTGACGCCTGCATGTTGTGTTTCTCGTTTAATGAAACATATGTGACGAGACATAACTGACTTGAATGAGTTGAAGGGCATAGTTTCATATACTTGTTCTTAAGAATATATGTAAATAGGACTACGTATGATTTTTCGACCAACATTTTAAATCAACAATTTTCTTATTCATGTCCTCGTTGTAAATGCAGTGTTTCAGTTTCACTTAACGTAAATGTCTAATATTACAACACGAAGAAACACATAAATTATGAAAGAAAGTGGTTCTATAATTATGTTCGTAAATATACTTGGATTTGCTCATTGACTCTGTATTATCCATGAGCACGTTTAAATTAACCCTTATCTGCCTCCCGTGTCCGTATGGGCACGCTGTACGAAGCTGTAGATAGTTCAAACTTACACCTTAAAAAAAATTGCATAAATGCAATTAGAACTTCATGTTGCTTTCCATCTCATCCTAAAACGTGTCACCATGTGCATTTCAAATTTTAGAAAAGAAAACACAAAAGTTTGAGAGAAAATATTTTTTTTTTAAATTATAAAATCTAGTAATGAATTTTTTTTACAAAATAATTCAGGCGGTTAAGGGTTAATATAAAGTAGATGTTTTTACTGTTTTCTGAATCGTTATTTGAAATTATGTGCTGTTTTAAATTTCTTTCATGTGCGCTAGAGTACCACTAAATTTTGGCACTTTTCCTCTAAATGTTCTATCCCATACCATTTATGCTTTGGATCTTAGACCAAGGAAAATTCCGAATAAATCTCCAAACCAGCCGAGAGCGTTAGTCATTTGCCAAGTCGTCGCTTCTTCTTCTTCTTCTTGGTGCATGTCTTCCCCTCCTCACTTTCTCCAATGCGGGCTGCGTCCGCCGGCCTCTTCCTTTCTTTCTGTCTCCGCGTCCCCGTAAAGAGACGTTCGATAAAGGAAATAAGTACGTCGCAAAACGAAGCGGGCAAAAAGGAGTGAAAAGTTTGCTTGGGAGTCGGGGGCGAACTCGCTAACCGTTCCACCTCGTGGCCCCGCGCGCCGCGGGCGCGGGGGCGGAGGGCGGAGGGCGGGGGGCGGGGGTGGGGGTGGGGCGCGGCCGACTGCCTGTTTTTGCCGCGCGGCGCCGGCGGCAGCGCTGGCGACGGCGACGCGGCTAATTTGAATAATTAGGTCTCGCGGACAAAGCGCGCATTAAGACGCGCGCTGCTTTTAACGGCGAAGGCGCCCCGCCCCCGCCGACCGCTCCGCCGCGTGCCGCCCGCCTGGTTCGGGCGCCGGGCCTTAATGCATGCGGTGGCGGAGGCTGCGAAGTGACGACGGTTCGTGTCTCTCCTTTGGGGTAAATGCTTGCTCAAAGAAACTCCCTTTTCAGGAAGTAGGATTATGTTGACGTGATTATGAACATTAAATTATAATTTTATGATAATTTAAAAGGAATATAAAAAACGAGCAATTGCAATTTGAGAAACAAACCCAAGAACAAAATGTATTACTTTCTCGTTATTTGAAGTTAGGCCGTATGTTTCCAAAACGTTTTAGACAACTCAATGATACTTATTAATAAATTGATAAAAGTGTCCCCTTACCAAAAATAATACACATGTATATTTGCTGAAAGTTTAAGAAAGGATGCAGTGTACCTCAGTCGTTACACTTCAGTCACCTGTGACGGTCTTGTAGTTCGTGTGTTTGTTTTCTTCTAGTTTGTCTGTTTTTTTCTTCCAAAAGTCTATGCGTCGACGATTGGCGCAGCGTGTCGCGCTCCGAGGAGGGGGTGGGGTCGGGCGCCCCGCGTGCGCTGCCTGGCTGGGGCTGGGGCTGGGGCGACGCCGCGGCGCCAGGGCGGCGTTGCTGGGCGACGCTCCCGCCCCCCGCCCCCGCCCCCCGGCGCCTCGCCGGAACTGGTTCCTGGAAACAGGCGTCGTTCTGTTGCCACCGAGCGCAAACGCACGAAGCGGCAAAGCTCACGCTGCGCGCCAGCCGCTGGCTGCGAATTCTCCGCCTCAATTCTGCGGAATTTCCTCTTGAATTCAAGTTGTGTAAATGTGTGCTATGGTTATTTTTGAGTGTTCAGACTGTACTAAAAGCTCGTTCGTGAAATGAATCTTTACACTGATTGTTGATGACAAAACATTCAAAAGGTTTGTACATATGTTTTTCAACAACTATTTTGCAACTTGAATGTTGCTTCAGGGAAGAAGAATGGGTTTAGGGCAATGGAACTTAAAGCGTAAGTATATTTAACGGTTAATTCTTTGAAGTACTTTTGTGATAACATAAAAGCCAACTCAATTCGCGCCGTTTTATTTAGGACTAAAATAATTTTTTACAAGTGAATTCCTTTTGAAATGTGTTTTAAGGAGTGTGGTGCAGACAGACATGAAGAGACCAGGAGATAGAAAATTTATTCGTAGAACTACGTGGTGCAACTGAAGAAAACTTTCTTTGGGCAATAGAGTAGAAAGGTAATGGTGACATTTATTTCATTGTAAACTTACCACAGACCCCATTTTCTCGTTCGTTCGTCGATTTCATTAGACATCCAGATTGTTTCTTTACAGCTGAATGTTTTTCTTTGCTGGGTGTTCCGCATCCATATTTTCTTCTGGTTAGGTCATTCACTAATGCTGTTTTGATAACGTGAACACTTTTTTTCTGTTAATGCTTCACGCAATGTAACTTATTTTGTACGTTCGTGGGATTCATTTATGATATCTCCATTATGATTCCACTATGTGTAGTTCGCAGAAGACAAATGTGCTCTTCTGCATCTACTTTATTCATTGCAAAGCAGATGTTTTTACTTCATATGATGAATAATAACATTGATTATTGTTATTCAGTGATAATACAAATGTTTCATAATTTTATATTATTACGAAGTGTTCTATACAAAATCGAAATCATAGAAAATTTTGCCCCGATTTTGAGGTAAATCTCGAAGAAAGCCCCTTTTTCCATACATTGAAAGGGCTCAGTGAGAAATAATTAATACAGCCACACTCGTGCAGTTATGAGGTACAGCTTCTATAAATTGGACAAACGCATGCAAATGAATGGAGAGACAACCAAGCACAAGACAACCAGGTGTTATTCTGACATAGTATGCTAGAACGTGGAAACATGTAATACAGAATTCGAGTAGGGTTGGCCAAACAGAATCGTAGTATAATCAACTCGAAAACTGAAAATTGAAGCGTATGACTACCTCTCTTCGACCCACGCAAGTATTAACACGGGGAACGTGTCATCTAGAACGGGTGTCTTCGCATCAACGTGATCCGTGCCTGCAAACACGTACCACTCCTGCGCGAGTGGCGTGCCCCTGGTGAAGTGCGAGGCGATTGGCGGAACGGAGAAGTTAGTTAGTTAATGCCTTATTTTACGTGGCGAGTCTCGGGCCGTCTAACCACGCAAATTTCGCTACGCTCCTTTCACCACCTAGCGGAGAAAGGAGGTATTATCCTGGGCGACGAAACAGACGGAACTCCATTTTGCTCAGAGGCTTCATTTAGGCTTGAGGATCTTTTACATGCAGTAAATCTACTACATGGGACAGCCGGATTTACTTCCCCTCCGAAGGCAGGCGTACGAAGGCTTTTTCGCCCTTAAAAATCCACGGCTTCGATCGGGTTCGAACCCGCGAACTCGGGTACAACAGTCCGGTACGCTAACCGTCATATCACCGAATCCTGGCGCAGTTCGCCGTGGCAGGGAGCGCGGCGTCCGCCGGCCTTTTCCGCGGGCTTTCTCCGCGGCGTGTGGCGTGCGCTTTTTCACGCGGCGCGTTAGCAGCACACGCGTGCTTCCCCTGCGGGCGACGCGCCCTCGGCGCCGTGAAGAAGCGTGCGCGGGGTCTCCTGCCTTCCGCTGCCGGACGACGTGTTTAGCCTCAGGATGAAGCTGCTAATGTTCTTCCACGAAAGAATAACATGGCGTTATCTACAAAATTAATAACCTACATTAGTAGGTTAGAAATGTTCACAAACGTAATCAATACAATTTTCTACATGACAGAAAGCAAAAGTGGAGGAAAATCCTTCTGATATATACCTAATTTCAATCAAAGTGTCAATGTTATCGTTTCGTTTACTATGATTTTATTAGAATCTCTATACTACGTACATTGCAAAAAATAAATTTTGGTCATCTACACTAATTAATTATTGTCCTACAAACGGTGAAATCTCTATGTAAAATCTTAGAAAACACTGTGGACTTAAAAGAAAGTGGGATTACAAAAGGATAAAGAGAAGAAGAAAATGCGGAATTTTCTGCTATGGATTAGATATGTCGACTTCGCAATGCGGCAGTAGTTGTCGCGAGAATAGGAAAGTTGCAGTGTTTAAAGCTAGTGATATGCTTTGTAAATCTGCTTTCATTGTAAGAGAACAAATGTGAATTATACTTGTATATACAATAAATAGAGAACTTGATGCCCTTGGTTTACACCAATATTGGTATCTTCTTGATTCTACTTCCCCTTGATCGTTCGTCTTTCTATGCCCTGAATAATGCCCGCGGTCTACCTCCCGTCTGGTATAACCAATGCTTGATATCCTTCGCATCATATTGCCTTACCTTGTTCACTCTTTGACTTCACAATGACGAAAAATAGTCTGTATTTTCAGTTCTTTTTCTTATTTTTTCATTCGTTGGAAATGAGACATTCATACGAAATTGTTCGTACTTAAATTAAAGGTAATGTTTTCTGTAATTTGTATAACACATATTTCCACTAAAAACATAAAACTAAGCCTTTATGCGTATACTTAATATGATTCAAAGTCAGTAGCTGCTATTTGCCTGATGCTAGCAAATTTTCAAAGTGATGTTCCCGCAACAGATGTTAGTCGAGTTCAGTGGGTCCCTTATACGAGTATTTTGGGGCAGCTCTAGTTTCTGTCGGTTAGCAGTGCAGTCGCCTTCCGAGGCCTGGCGATAGCGCTATCATGGCGGCACCCCGCCCCGCCCCTTCCCGCCCCACCCCGCCCTACCGCGTCCCGCCCCGCTCAGTCTCGCCCCGCCCCGCCCCGCCCCGCCCCGCCCCGCCCCGCCCCGCCCCGCCCCGCCCCGCCCCGCCCCGCCCCGCCCCGCTCTGCCCCGCCCCGCCCCGCCCCGCCCCGCCCCGCCCCGCCCCGCCCCGCCCCGCCCGCCACGCCCCGCCCCGCCCCGCCCCGCCCGGCCACCGGTGGCGTTCCCTGCTTCGCCTTCCGGCGGATAGGGGCGCCGCGCCGCGAACCGGCCAGGATGCTCGCTTCCTGTTTGCATTCCTACGTGCAGTGATGGGCTGCGATACTTCCATTGTGGGGTCGTTGAAACAATGTTATCGAGTAGACTTCTATATATGACTTGAACCACATCGAGAATAAAGGTGTAAGTCTTGCAATCCCGATTACGGAGAACTGCATTTTGTGAGCGAGAAAGCTACTATGTGGTTTAGATCTTTTACGTTTAAAAGGAGGAAATGTGAGAATTTTCTGTTTTTCAGACGCCACACCATTACTCAGAAATGTGTGACATCTTTCGAACAGAAGTCCCTGTGTTCAGTGTATCGTAGGTAAATTCCTCGAGTGCTTTGGAAATTGTCGATAAATTCCCGACTGGCGAAGCGAGGGGGGATTTATCTGAGAATTTCCAAAGCACGAGTGGTATTTAATAGGACTGTTCCATGAGTGAAATTATTTCCAATCCAACAGATTTCCAGAATGCGCCATATATTGAAAATAACTGTAAGCTATATTAAAATCAAAGAAGTTATGTTATACTACATAGGCAGTTTATTGGAAATCGACATAGCGATCAATGACGTACCGCCTCCTAAGATATACTCCTTTTTTAACGTGGCGCCTCAAGGCCACGAGCGGGACGAAGAGTGGGATACTGTCTTCCAATCGGGGGCTTCCTTACGATTTAAATTTTTGGTCTTGGAGCTCCCGCTTGGATCACAATGTCCCCCTCTGTCACCTTGTGAACTTGAGGCGCCTTGTTATAGAAGTCAAAGTATAGTCGAGTCAGACTTGGCCAGTGGGGAGACGCGGTAAGAATAATCGAATAGAAAAAAGCGGGAAACATTTTGAGATACACCGCCGTGATTAGAGCATTTTGTATGTATAGTTAAACACTATTGGTTTTAATTTCACGAGTGGAATAGTCGTAGGAATTTAGGTAGAATTCATGAGTTATATTCACAGGGGGAAAAAACGTTATTTGCAAAACATTTTCGTTTGTTTTAAAATATTCTCAAAAAATTAATAAAATTCCATGACTCATTACAAGCGCTTTAGTTCGTTTTTCTGAGGTGAACATGAAAACAAAAAAAAGTATCGTTAATATTAAAATATAATGCAATATTTATTAGAAATGTTCCTATTCTATAATACCTTTTTTTAAATTCATGTTCATCATAAAAAGTGTGTTTTTTTTAATTGTTTCATAATGTGTATTTATGGCAATGTGTAAATTAAAGGAAAAATTCAGTACGTTCGTTGTGCATTGTAAGAAAAGCGCGAGAGACAACCCATTGCGTGGCTTAGGACACTGCATTGGTGACTAGGGTTGTTGGTCGTGGCTGAGGGTGCCTGGGGCTGCGCCTACGGCGTCGCGAGGGCCACGTGGGCGGCGGCGCCGCGCGGAGGCAAGGCCGTGCAAGGCCGCCGCCGCCGCCACCGCCGCCGCCGCCGCCGCCGCCGCCGCCGCAGGAGCCCCGCTATTTTTACCTTGGCTGGCGGCGGCGGCGGGCAGGCTGGCGAACGCCTCTCGCGTGTCTGATGCTCCCTGGCCCGCCTCCTGCCCTATTCCCTGTCTCAAACCAAGCCCCCTTTCAGTTACGGCCTTCACGCCTGTACTCGACTTTCCCGGTATGTGCGGTTGTTTTTGAAGACCAACATGTTGCTCATGATAGGGTTCTTTTCTAAAGAGCTTTTTCATCTATTCATCTGCCATGAATTATTTTACCACATTATGAAACTTCTTTTTGGATAACATAGGATGTAGAGTTTCGTCGTTTACTCCCCCAAGTTGTTAGAAATAAAATTCAATGGAAGAAGCAGGTTTTTCCTCTAAGCAATCTGCAACGCTAACCCTTTCATGCTGTCCAAATGAAATTTAATGAATGAGGTAGGAGCTGGCTCAAATTGTTTTCAATAAGTCTTTTCCTTGTTGCAGTTCTGAAGTTTTTCGGTTCCATACGATATGTTTCTTGTCATAAACATGATACTACTAACAAGATGATATTGCAAACAGGCCAAGCTAATGAGACCTAGAGCGTTTAATGGAAGCACAAATCTTTTGAGGAAATGATAAATAATTATTTCACGAAAAATGGTTACAGAGTTTAGTTCGGTTGTTGACTCGAAAGAATGCGGTTGAGATGTTGGCCGTAACGAATTATGCAGAAATTTCAAGGTCGTATAATTCCAATTTACGACAAACTCTTTCCCTTGCATCTTCTTTTTAAGATTTTGTTCCACTAAACCTTAGTGAATTTTTGTAACTACGAGATTCTAGTAGCTGAATGTAAATTGTCGTGATTAAGTAACCATGCATGGAAAGCCTCCTCTACAGATCGTAGAACATGATCGAAACTACTTGATCTCGTCTTTCATCTCGTCGTGATTTGTACTTAAAATATTCCAAAATACAAATTAATTTTAGAACTCACAAACTGTATACAATATTGAAGAATAAAATGTCATCTCGTTGGAAGGTTGTATGTCAGGAAAACTGCAGAAAAGAATTGATAATGCTAGAGAGTTTTTGAAGTTTTTGAAGTAGGATCTCTTTTGTAACTTGGCAAAGGTCACTGCCATGTTGCTGGTTTGGGCAATACAGCTGTTCTTTTCAAGTTCTATGTAAAATTTCGTCTTCTCTTTGCGTTACCCAGTTGAATGTAAACATAGAACCCACAAGAATTTGTTGGAAAAATACGTTTTGGGGATCCCTGCTTTCGAAAACTGACATTTCCTTTCAAAATGCCTGTCGTCAGTCTGTGAACAACACTAAACGAGTATCTAAACCATCCATAGAATGTTCGCCATAATTAATATTTTCTAATTGATCTATTTGATATAGTTACTCTAAAATTTTAAACGAATATTTTAATTTTTGAGTGTTCTTTACGCGAAGTCCTAATGACATTTTCGAATTTTCTCTCTACGTATTTGAACTGATCCCTCTAGAATTTTAAACTTTTTCATTATTATTTCATGACTGTCGATAAATTCAATACAATCATTAACTATAGTTTTTACGAATATGCCCTTTACCTTCAATATCGGAGCTAGAAATTTTTTGTAACGCAATCTATTCTTCAATATCAGATCTTTTAATTATTTTATGAATATTTTTGGACATATTAGTAGCTTTGGGGATTTTGAGCTACAAGGTTACAACGTTCATTTTTCTTTCGAACCTGCCCATCTCCCTTAATATTGAAATGGGATAATTTCTTCTGAATGCAATATATTTTCCTATAGTAGTCTATAAATAATTTCATGTACACTGTTATCAAAATATTAAGTTTCTTCACAATTTTGAGTTATGTCGTTGGCATTTTTTAGTGATAGATGAATGGTTAGTAGGATAGAAGGTGTATTATAATATTACGTAATCGTCAGCAATAATACGAGAAATAATGCTGATGCAGCAGCACTAGTTTGAATTTGCTTTACAATATATTAATTAAAACAATCCAATTAAATTTTCTACGCCTATTTCCTATTACACATAGATATCTCCTGTTTTTCAAAGTGTCCTGTTCACTCTGATATCTTTCTGTTATTCCTTTTCCCTTTCCCTGTACAATTTTGTTTTTTCAAATAATCCAGATTTTAAGTATTAAAAAGTCGAATGGAAAAACGTAATGTTTAATTGTAAGCGGAAAAATGATATTATTTGGAAATCAATGCTGCATTTGATTTGTTTTTTCACCTGAGTTTCATCATGAGAACCAAAATGCATGAAGACTTGATACCGAAATGATAATATAATCCCGTAATAGTCCCGTAAATATAGGAGGATACTCAAAATTTCAAGGGGCTATTTCTCGAAAGCAGCACTGTTCTACATCCTTGTAACATTGCGCTAGTGATCTATCAACTCAATATTTTAAATTTTCAAATTATTTAAACCAAAACTGATCATTAACTTCGCTTTCGTACTAGCCTCAGCGAATGGCAATGTGTGAGTAACCCTTTACCCTAGGAGAAGTATTTTATTGCTATAAAGGCTCGAGACTTATTATGCTCTGATTACGTTAGGCGGCGGACACTGTACGGGGATGTAGTTATACAAGTCTGTACTGCCTACTCGCCACCCAGCCAACTAGTTGTTTTATTTATTTAAATGATTCATGTTTCTTGTCGCGTTAACTGCTATGGTCATTAGTCCCGTAAATATAGTGCTTGTTATAACTCAGAAGATGGTGCCATTCCTCACCCTCTGAAACGAGGCGTGGCGCCGACGCACACGTCGGCTGTCTTCTCACTCTAGGTATCTCTTGCAGTGGGGTAACGCCTTGGCCGGGTCGAGCTTGAAGCTCCCGACTGACCTGCGACATGTGTTATGGTGTAGTGCGTGTAAATGTGTTTGTGTAAAGGGAGAGGAGAGGACAAGAAAAAGGAAGGAAAGTCCCTGGCCCGTTTGCTAAGCCTCATCGGAACCACGGAAAACTACCAATCAGACCAGCCGGCCGCTAATTCGTAAAAGGATAGCTGCTGAATACTTTCTAGCTATGTAGCTAGTGAAAATCGTGGGGACTTGAATTCTAAGACGTCCTGGCCCTGGTTTAGACGCTACAGCGGCAACAGCTGAGCCATCGTCTCACCCAACCCGTCTGCAAGCCCCATTGAATCCGCCGAGAGGAAACCATCCAACGCGAGGGCGGCCTCTGCAGCCCCCGGGTCGTCCCACCTGTGCAGACCGGTGCGGCAGCGGCAGCGGCAGCAGGCGGGGTGGGGGGCGCGCGGGGGGCGAGGGGGGAGGCCTCGGGTTATGGACCCCGAACACGCAGCGGTGCGCCATAAACGGTTATAGAGCGGCGGTCGGCGTTCCGCGCCCGCGCCCGCGCCCGCGCCCGCGCCACACAGCCTTCCGCCCTGGCTCATTCGGCATGGCTTCTCTTCTCTTCAGTTTTCCTATTTTTGTCTTTTCCCGTAACGGTTTTGGCATTCAACGTTCTCACCATGGTCGACGATACCCATAAACCAAGCAGGATATTCAATTGCCTAACCTTGAAGACATCCTTTCAACTCTCACATCTTAAATTTTACCATGCCTTTCAGTATTCTCAGCACAAAGAAATTATGAACATTTCTATTCTTTGTATGAAAATAGATGTTTTGTACAGATATAAATATAGAAATGTTGATCATTTACACAAATATTGAACAAAATTTTTTACAGCATACCTAACTGTTTCGGGTCTGTAGCAAACAGGTAATTCACTCAAGCTAAGACGCTGTGCGGTAATTAGTGGCATCACGTAGCAAATAATGAACTTCCATCTCGGTAACACCTTGAGTAATTAGATGTCGCAAAAATGAATAGCGTTTCATCATTTTCTTAAGCTTTTTATTCACGTCGCTGATTGATAGAAGAACAATAATAATTCAATCATAAAAATTGCAAATACATTATTATTAGGATGGCTTTCTTTCAGGCCTTTAGAATGATGACGTACCTTATGAAAGCAATTGCCGGAGATAGAAAAGCTTCACAATCAAACGAGGTATTCATTTCTTAAATGTTAGAATTGTTGACCAGTTTTGGTGACGGCCTTCTACGAATCATTGTACACGAAGGCCTAGACATTGCGTCCTGGTAGTCATTCACTAGTGCTCTGTACTGCTGGTGGGTTTGCGGGTCATGGCCGTTCGTACGGTTGTCAGTGGGAGAAATAATGGAGAAAGTAAGCATGCGTACTGGTTGTAATTATCTTGGAAATTTTATGATAAACGACCCGAATCTTCGGGTAAGTAGAGAAATACAAATATTAAAAACCAGATAATATTACGACTCAAATGATGCCCATTCATTTTCTTTCTCTCGAATAAACCAAATTCGCTTGAAGAAAATGCAGACTTTTATGCTTTGTCTGTGGCCTTTTCTTGTTTTCCTTTGAATTTAGTCCGGTAGTATCTTTGTGTGACCTAAAAAAATAAGTGTTGAGCACTACGATGGATTGATTGTAGTTGTGGAAGCCAGCGATTTGAGTCTCGCGGTGAACAGTGCAATCAACCGGCACCTACTAGGAACGTGCGCATTGTTGCGAAAGTCGGTCAGCTCCATGATGGGCGCCAGTGCGAGGCCGCCGCCGGAGCCCGCCCACGGGAACCGAGCGTCATTTGCTCGGGCGCCTTCCGGAGGCCAGTGGGCGGGCAGTTAGCGCCGGGCTTGTGCACCATCGCCACGGCTTCCACCGCATGACTCGCTAGCCCGCTCCATCGCCAATCACGGTTTGCCACTTTTCCTCTCTCGCGGATGCGGGGCAGTCGCCATCGCTGTCGGCCCGTTTTGTATCCTCCTGCGGCTCCGCTACGAATCTTTCCCCGTGCTCCTCCCACTGTCTGCGGCGGCCACGCCTCCTTCCCCGCCTCTTCGCTGCCCCTGCGCCTTCATTGCCAAGAGCGTCGCCGCCGCCGCGCGCCCCGGGGTGTGCCGGAAGGCGCAGCGGAGTGGGCGCTCACAAAGCACAGGATGCGGACCTCGCGCCTGCCCATGCCGCCCCCGCCCCCGCCCCGTTCTCACGTGTGCACGTGGGAACAGGCGCGGCGCGCGCAGGCGTTTGTGTGTGTGTGTGGTGTGTAGCTTTTCGCTTCAACGCTTCTAGGCACAGGGGGCCTTGCGTTTGAGACGCGTGCAAATGCGCTGCAGTTCTGTTCATTGAGGAGGAATCAGAGAGGTTTTAGGACAGCTATGTATTTGCCAAGGAACGTGAGCCGTTGCACAGTTTGTTGCTGTTAATTAAATACGTCCGCTAGTTCACCTGGATATTTCATCTCTATTGTGGCCTCTTTGCCATATTACTGATGATACATGATGGATAAAATATTTTACATTACAACGTAGCAAGAAGATACGCTAAGATGTAATGGAAGTACAGGATGTAAAGAGATCGTTCGGATGCGTAAAAGCTTGACGGAGACGGACATGTAGATAAAAACGTTAGAATGAATACTTGATAACTGACGGAAGCGTGTAAGAAAATACAGTCAGGCAATGAGAAATAAACTCTGCGATGAAGGAAAGAGATCTGATGAAAGAATATTAGGAAAATCAGAACTTTGTGATGGTTAGAGTGCGAGAAATTGCATAATCTGCAAAAATAGGCGGTAATGGATATTCACTGCCCTTTCGTTATACCTTGAAATAGAGTTTGGATAAAAACTCATGAATTGCGCAGTACATACATATTAGATGTGATGAGCTATGTTTCATTTGATTGGGAAAGGTTTAAATGGTGTCTCTCTGCAGAGAAATTCTCTGATAATTAGAAATCCGGATAAACAAGTATCCATTCCGTAAATTGTTGTTCTATTTGTATTTGTACTGAGAACTGCTTTGATCGTGGTAAACTCTGCAACGGTACCGCTATTGTATCACGTCCATTGCACATAATTGGCTCAGGGAGTGGGAGGAAAAGCATTTTGCCCCTAATGTTATTTTGTATTTTAATAACGTGACTCACCGATTCGCTTTGCATGGTAGCAGGTTGTGTTTTGTTGCCTCGTAAGGTAAAGAGTTTGTTTTGAATGTAAACCTGAGAGCCCTCCTGAAATACGATGCGTACGTATGTTGCGTTGCTATCAGCATAAATATTGAGCGTTCGAAATGTGTTGATGTATCTTGAATTCGTAAATTATAGAGCAGGTATAGTGTAATTAGTAACGCAACGCAGTATTTTTAGCACACTAAATCCGTTAGCTTCACTTCGCCTAATCACGATAAATGTTTGCTAAAGTATTTTTACCAGCTTTTGAGAAGTTGCTCACCCTGACCTTTACTAGAACAAGAAAACTTTCCGAAGTCGTAACTGCAGAGGACGCTTGTTTTCCCACTCTCTCACAGCCCGTGTCACTGCCGCAAATGTGGCAACGCAAAGTAATAAAGACCTTTATGAAGAAAGGGCGTATAACGTGGGCACCCTCTGCAAACATTTTTTATTTTTTTAACGGTTAGATTCATTGACGTAATAGAAATTGAAGATTTTCAAGTACCCTCAACTTTTAAGTAAACGAAAACATTATTAACCTTTTCAATCTTTTGACGATAACGGTATTTATTGGTAATAGTCATTTTTTTCATAGTCATAGTTTTTTAGACAAAAACGCTTATAAAAACGCCGACAATACAGCCTTAAAAAGATGTGTTCAAAGAAAAAATATATATTTTGAGTATACATTATCGCATATTTTTGTATGTCAACTTACAATATTATGGATTTCTAATAAGTGTTTTTCGTAATAAGAAATCTCGGCTTTATATGGTCCTCTACCACTTTTTTTTTTCAAAATTAGAAACTTCCATTTCATTGATAGACCCAAAAGCTCAGCAAACGCCTATGTTGATCGTATTTGGTGGTATTTTGTGAAGATCGTAACTGTATTGAAAGCAGACATATATACTTTCAAAACCACACTGTTCGTTAGTTTACAGATATTTACATCTAGGTGGCACCAGTCATATAACAAAACAGATCAGGCACATGAGTTAATGGATATGAAAAGCTGTAGACTTCTTCTGTATATGAAAGCTGTGAATTGTTGTGAGCTCTTGAAGGATCTCTCCCTTTCTCTTGGAATCCGGAATGCTCATTTATTAGCCTTGTGCTGAACCTTGCGCAATGCAGTATCGTTGCCCTATGTGCCGTTCCAGATCGATCAGACGCCGAGTGCAGACGTCGCGGACGCCCGCACGTCGCATCTCCAAGACGCGCACTAACGAGCGGTCCCCCCTCCCCTTGCCCCCTCCCCCACCCCCTTCCGCCTTTCCCCCGCCGCCGCCGCATACACGTTCAGCAATTACTTCTTATGCCCTCCGCGTGCTCTCCACGGAGGTTACCTAATTGTACTCCCGTTCGTGGACGGCGCCGCCGTTACGGCTGTTGCGGCCGGCCGCTACGGCTCCGGCCTTGCACGCCCGCGCCTGCCCGCGAGTCTGTCTACCCGCTCCGCGCCGCCGCGCCGCCGCGCCGCCTCGGCCACGAAACACACGTGGCCGAACTCGTAGGCGGAGGTTTGCAATGAGGCAAAAATGAATTCGCGACCATGCGATCTTGATAGGAAATTGTGTGTAGAGTATTCTCACATTTTATCAACGTGCCTCAAAGCACAATGAAAATATTTGCTGTCAGGCATGTTTATAATCAATTTTTAATAATTTCTCAATTTCAGAGTAATTTTTCCAGAAGCGAATGACTTTTTTATGAGCTAGTTTTTTTTGGTCTTCCTTTCTTCATGTTCTTTTAATTGTATATCGAATATTTTCTATAGGATTCATATCAAAGCTATTTGCAGCCCATTGGAGCACAGGCGAATCAATGTCTGAAAGATATTTTCCAACTTTCTTTCCTATTGTGTTGTAGCGTGGAGTGGAGTGATGCATGAATATCTTTTTCTTTTAGTGCCATACACTGATTAGTGCATAGGCTAGTCTCCAGAAGCCCTTGGCGCCTTCTTGTGAGACTTCTCCTGAGCAAGTATACTCTGTTGAATGAATATGCATGGATTTTTTCCAAACCACTAATTTATTTGAAGGTGTCATTTGGTTCTTTAAGACCTCTATGTAGTGGTCATGCCTCATCATACCATTAAAGTGTGTATACATTTCTAGTTCCATGAACAGACATCACAGTTCAAACCTACTAGTATCAGATGATTCCCAGAAGACGTTATAATCTGAAAAATCAAGGAAAAAATGTATGATCTAATAATCTGTCCACCTCTGTAGACATAGACGACTTCGTGTTTTTAGATTTCTAGATATGTTTCCTCGATGTGTTCGTCATTGTCAACCGTTACCATAGAATGTGGGCACCACATATATGAACCTGAATTATTCGCTCATGTTGAGAACAACTTCGATGGTTTTCCTTAAATTAGCAATTTGCTTTGGATTATAAGTGATTGTGCACATCTCTGTAGTACTATGATTCTGATTATATGATCTATGGTTCTTTGATTACACACTGTATTAATTTCAGAATAAATTAAATAATTTGTGCGACTTCTAAATGTTATATTTCTTTTTGTTTTAGGTGAGTACGGGCCCCGAGAAAAGAAAACTTATCTCTTGAATATATGGGAATTGTGAAGACAAGTCTATGGAATTGCTGAGATATAAAGTAAGGCATCTCACGGTAAGATATTCACTGGGTTTCCAAATATTGATAGTGTTATTTCCGAAGATAAGATGTCTTTTTCTAAGAACACATCCGACATAGTCATATATTGGTTCGTGTCGTCTAACGGTACAATAGATAAACCAACGCAAACGGATTCAAAGCGATGAAGTCAAACGTTATTGACTTTTCTTAAGATCAAACTTCATTGTTTGTTTGTTTGTTGTCAATAGAAGGTTCCGTGAGACGATGTTGTTTGAATTACAAAACTCTACTCGTGTTAGCCTCACAGCGTGTCTCCGAAGTAAGATACTCTCGTGTGAGGAGAAGCAATTGTCAGAAAATATTGCTTGTAAACGTAATTGAAACGGCAACGCTAAGCACACTGCGACCGGATTTGTGCTTTGCGTGACGCTCTGGCGGCCAGAGGCGAAGCCGCGTCGCGCCGCGTCGCGGCGGCTGGCGTCGGCTGGCGTCGGCCCTCGTCAAGAAAGCGGGACGCTAGGAGCGCCGATCCGTGCGCTGGATGCAGCAGGCAGGTCAATCCTCAGGGAAATAAAACTTTATAGAGAGTCTCGTTCGAGGAGTAGATTGCTCTGCTGTAAGGCACAGGAAATTGCATGCGTTCCTTGAGTGTTGAGTACGAACTTTATTCACACTCTCGCGTGTCGCCTCTGCAAGGCGAATTATGTTGTATAAATTCTAATTTGCAATTACATTCGGGAATAACATCGCTTCGAGAGAAGAGGTAGATGTAGGGAGGTCCGTCAGGCAGGTTTTAAAGTTTGTTCTGCGGGACACTCCTTGTAATAATTTCGTTATGTCGAAATTTAATCATGTTGAATGTTGTTTTGATTTTACCGATTCTCTCTAAATACTGGAAACATACATTCAAATCATTGTAATTCATGTTAGCGAGCGGAGAATTCAATCGCAAGTAATTTGTGGCCCACATGTTTGTGCATAAAGTGCATTCATCTTTGTTAGTGGGTAGTCTTGTTTCTGGAATCTGCTGTAGATAATCGCCAAACGGCGTACACTTTGAATTTACAATCCTCGGGAACTCCGTCGAATTTCACGGGTGTCTATGAAAAATCAAAGTTTCAGAAAAACTACTCCTTCAGTATTTTTATTGTTTTTATGAAAAGAAAAGTGTTCAAAAGTAAGGCGTATTTCTCCCGCACGATTGATTGATTGTTTCGTGTTTCCGGGCGCATCAACTGTTTTGGTCATTAGCCCCGTAAGTGTAGTGCATGTTTTCTCGGGAGATGGCTATGATCTGGGTGGCGAGATCCGGCGCCGACCTACCGTCGGCTAGTGGGGTTTCCCCCTAACCAGGACTCTCCCACCAGCGGGACACCGCCCCAGCTGGGACAAGCTCTAAGCTCCCGACCGGTCTCCCGGAATATGTGGTAGTGTAGTGCATGTTAGTGTAAGTGTGTGTGTAAAGAGGATAGGACAAGGAAGATCGCTCGCGGTCCGTGGCTCGTGGGTACTGCTCCAGCATTCGCCTGGTGTTGATCGAAAAAAACCACGGAACTCCCGCACAATCGTCCATGGGACAGTCCTCTCGAAGCAGAGCTGGAATGCCCAGCCCCCGCGAGGGAAGGAATGGCATGGCAGAGGGCGCGCTCGTGTCGCAAGCCAGGAATCGTCTCGTGCCCAACGATCCGCGCCCCTCAGCCGCCGCTGATGCAACAAACGAGCGCCCGCGCTGGGGCTTTGCCTCCGTCCTTGGATTTGGCTCGGGCGACGAGGGGCCGGGCGGCGAGGGGCGGGCGCGGGCCGGGCGGAGCCTCGAGGTCGAGGGAAGCCGCAGAGATAAGGGTGCGACGGCATCGGGGGAGCTCTCCGGACAACAGGCTGGGGAGGGCCCCGTGTTTCCTTCCGGCTTCCCTCCGCGTTTCTCCGGAATATTAGGGCTCGCTGCGTTCTTCAAATGATTTTACGTGCCACGCCAAAGTAATTTGTCATGCAGTTTTAGAATGATAGTCTCGTGCTGTAGGTATCCCTGAAGAATTTGCATAATACTTGACACAATCTATGAAAAAGTATAATACATGTGGATTTCTCTTCACTGTTGTAATATTCTTGAAAATGTTTTATAGTGCAGAGCAGTCATTGTGGTTCGCATGACTGAAAAATTGCGTCTTCCCTCAACAATTTTGTTTTATGTAATTGTCTGGTTAAAGAGAACACGTATACGAATGCGACATGTGTAACTGAGCAACCATTGTGTGAGAAAGCTATTGTTTAGACCTTCAATTGTAGTGCAATCTAGGCAACGTAGATAGCTTGTAAAGATATGAGAACCGGAAGTGCATTTCCTTCCATCGAGATATAGCCTAACACCTTTTTAGAATCTTGGACAAGCCTGAACTAAAGCGTGAAGCTTATGATGTTCTGCTTGTATGGGTGGATTGGGCTGCTCGCAGAACGGAATACGTTTAGCAGGGTATTGACTCCTTCCTCCGGATGGATGGCGTCGGAGGCGAAGGTGGAGTGGCTGGACGCGGAGGTGGCGCAAAGCCCGAGGCTGCCGCCGCCGCCGCTCCGCGCCGCTCCTGTTGCGCTGAAGCAACGTCAGCGGCGCTGGAGGCAGATCGGCCGCCGCTTGCGACACGCGACCCACAAACGCCGCCCGCCTCGCCTCATCTGCGCAGCGCACGATGTATTCGCGGCCCTTTTCTCTCTCGATTCAGTCAAAGAGTAGGTGAAAGAAAATTTGATTTGTTCGTGTATATTCACTGTTCATTACAGCACTCAAAGAAGTCGGATGTAGTTCATTGTTAATTTAATCTAATTATTGAATTTCGGTACTTACTTCAATATTATTGATGAAGTTGCCACGATAGCAGAGAGGAATTTAAACAGAGGCGTTATACTCATTTACCAATCCATAGATCTATTAGAAACCCTAGTTTAAACATTTTGTAATCTGAAAAAAAAAATTGGAGATAAGATGCGTCGTACCTTACTAGCCGCAAGTTCTTTGTTGGCCTGATCCTAAGGAGCTAATATCGGGGCGTCTCGTTGCCTTCGTGGGCTGCGCAGTTGCTTGTGGTAGGTGGAGGCCACGCCTCCCGCCCGCCGCTTGCCATCCGGCCGAGCGCCTGCCCGCGTCCGCCGCGCGTAATTGCGCGGCGCGTGTTTGAGCTTAATATTAATTCGCGTGGCGGGGGCGGGGCGGCCGCCGGCTCGCAAACCAGCCTCCACCCCTCCCCCGCCACCCCCGCTCTGCTGGCTAACCGCGCTAATTGGCTCCTCGGGGGAGAGGCAGGAAGAGCAGACTTCCGCCAACGGAGTGACTGCCCGCTGCCCACTGGGAGGAGGACATTGAGGACGAAGCGGCTCATCCATGTTATTTTATGAGTATTTATTTTGGTAGGCGATCTTGTCTCCTTCTCGACTTCCACTCAAGGAGAGCCAGTACTAAGAACTGCAAAAGCGAGTCTTTGGCATCTGTGGATCTTTTCTTTCTTGAAGCATCACATTGATTTCTCTACATTAATTGCAATTACATTTTCACGATTATCATTCTTTTCAGATTTTTATAAGTCCTTCTTTCAATATCCTCCCGTGTTGACACTTCGTTATTTGAAGTGAATTTGTTCCTTTTCAGTTGACAGCTCAAATTGTTCATGCCTGAATAACTTTCACACTGACAAAGAATCCCTACGAAAATAAGGTCTGAAAGGCAGAGCAAGAGCCAGTATTCCAATTCGGGGAGCTTTGTAATATATAGTGCAAGGGAAGTGCCCACACCACCGCGGCCGTCTTCGCCACATATTACTTCATAACCCTGAACTTCTAATCTACGCGTATAGTTATTTCAGAATGAAACCTTTTTTTCTTTGTTAATGGTCCCTTCTGCTGTTCAACAAGGACCTAGTTAATCCGTTGGCCATGAAAGTTGTGCCCTTGGCATTTATAGGACCCTGAAGAAACAGAGGAAACAGTATATCCACACAAGCATACATATAAATCAGTGTAACCAAGATATATCTTGCTCCAGCTCCTCCTCCGTATATAAATAGTGAATCGTAATTTGATAATGTATCGTAAGGAATATGTGTTTCTCAACAAAGGTCAACAAAATATCAGTCGTGATGTAACTCGGCAGAGAGAAACTCGTAAGAATAGTTTATGCCACCCTGTTTCAATTCCTTTAATTGCCGAAGCAAATGTTTATTTCTTTCTTTAGTTGGAGATTGCGATGCCCTTGTTGCTTGGACGCTACCCTGACATGAGTGAAAGTGGTCAATAATTTTGATCAGAATTTCCTTTATTCTGCACTTCTTACTGACGCGTCAGTTCTTTGTATTTCAGAATTGTTTCCAAATGAAGTTTTTTTACTGTGATTTTCAGTAAAATGTATTATTTTGTGGATGCGACGGTACATCGGCTATCCTCATATTTTGTTTTTACAAATGCCTAAGCATTAGTGTATATACGGCCAATATTATGGTGAGAGATTACAATAATAAAATGGCCATACAGTATCCTAAATTTTACAACCACACGTATAGGGATGATTTGTGTTGAGGAGGAAAATGTGAGGGCGTGAGAGATGCTGCAGATGTTTCGGGAGTCAGGTTGCTGCAAAGGTGTCAACCTGAGTCTTATAGACGAGCTAGCGCAACACTTGAGAGCAGTGGCTAACACAGCGTTAGCTTATGATTACCAGTACCTCTGGCTGTTTCTTATTCGTTCTATTTCCAACAGTGACTGGCCTCGACAAGTTCAACTTTATTACAAATGAAACTGAGGAACACGCTGGAGATTCCTCTCATGAAGTAAAAGCAAATAGTTTTCAGTTAAAGTTTTCGGAGTCATATTCGTCTACTCAGTCCAAAAAGAATTTAGTTATACACAATATTTTTTATAAAATGATATTTTACATCAAAATGACAGATTCAACATCAGTAAGGAATAAATTGAACATTGACAAGTGTTTGCTTTGGTTGTAAATCGTTGGTCTGTTGACCCGATCAGTACAAAATATGTACATTGACGCAAAATAATGTTACTTCCAAATCAATGGAATACTCTAACTCGATAAGTATTAAAACATTCTGGAAAGTTTTACCTGATCTGACTCCTGTTCGTGTTTTCATAATTTCTTGGAAACGTGTTGTTAGTAACGACTGTTCTTTTGGGGGATTTCAGAACTGAGGTCCAGTTTCGGTTGTTTGTGCTACCAGGAAATGTCGAGCCTTACTTGTTTTCCAGTAGCTGCAGCACGTACCGTTGTTCGCGCCGCTCCATATTCGCATGTTCTCCCTGGATTGCGCGGCTTGTGTTTTTCACTTGTGATTGAGTAGATGATAAGGAGCATTTGAAAGGCTTAATCACTCGGGCCTCTCGTTTAATGATTAGTGCTATACGCTCAGTTTATACTTGTTCGTAATTGGTGCCACACGGAACGTTGTGATTACGTCTGAAACGTGACGGCTAAGCTGTCGCACTCGCTGTGCAGGGTGCGAAAGCGAAATTATGAAACACACATTCACTTCACTTCGTCATAGTGCCTGCCTCTGGTTTGCATATTAACCTGTGAAAACATTAAATGGTTTAATTCTACATTTAGCACTGGCATACAGAAGACCACTCGAAAGTGTAAATATATGTATCGAATGAAGGTTCGGAATACCATCATTTTTTTTAACTTATGCCATAAAACCATTAGTTAAATTAAGCTTGGTAAGAAAAAAGGATGAATGGTATATTGTTGGACTGAGTAGGAAGTCATGCTCAAGTTTAAAAAAATGTACTATTACTGACGAAGATTAGGTTATTTCAGTATCCACGCTTGTAAAACAGGCGAGATGTTGCATTGAGACCTCTAACCTAAGTGATTCATTTCTTTACTTTCGTTGAAATTTTCCAGCCCATTGATAACGTACTTTTTACAAGTTATAACGGACGACATTGAAAGCGGAATATGCTGGCCATTTGAATCTTTGAAAGCTTGGCTCAGCAGCGGCCGAAGGAGCTCGTCAGCAGAGCCCTGCAGCCGTCAGCGCCGCGCGCGCCACGCAGCGAAGTCAAGGCGCAAAGGTCGACGCTCTCTCGCACCGAATGGGTAATGCTGCGCGGGCACCGCTCGACAAGTGACACGTTGTAGGCCTACATGTTTTAAAAGGAGCAGGTGAAAGCTAATGGAGCAAGGGAGCGAACCATCCGCTTCGGCTTTGCGGACCTGCCCATCGGGTCGTAGGGTGATGCGCCAAAGGACACGAGTTCATTTCGTCCGATGGATCAGGTAATTGGAGAGGAAAGGTCTATTTTAAACGGAAAGGCTTCGATATGGACTATACCTTTTTGGTTTTATTTAATATTCTGGGCGTGAAACCGAACAAAGTTTGTTACTTATATAATTACCAGCCAAATCTGTGTCTCGAAATACCAGAAAGACTGAGAGCAAAATACGTTTTTTAAGTATCAAGTGAGAATTGCTAAAACATCTATAAATTGTTTTGTAGATGTTACGTAACGACTAAATCAATAACTGTTGGAAGAATTTCATTTCATTTTTGATTGGTTGGTTAGTGATTCCGAGCGCGTCAACACATTAGTCCCGTTAGTATAGTGCATGTTTTTTCCTCGGGAGATGGCGGTGATCTTCCCCCACTGGATGGCGAGATCCGGCGCCGACCTACCTTCGGCTAGCGGGATTTTCCCCTAACCAGGACGCTCCCACCAGTGGGGCACCGCCCCAGCCGGGACAAGCTCTAAGCTCCCGACCGGTCTTCCGGAATATATGGATGTACAGTGCATGTTAGTGTGTGTGTGTAAGGGAAGAGGATAGGACAAGGAAGACGAAGAAAAGATCGCGCGGTCCGAGGCCCGTTTGTTAGTGTACTGCTTCGGCATTCGCCTGGTGTTGATCGAAGAAACCACGGAAAACTACCGGTCAGAGCAGCCGGCCGCTAGAATTCTCCTCCAGACAGCGACTGAATTCCACGTAGCTGAAAAGCTAGTATCGGAATCCTGCCGCCGTGGGGAGAGGAAATCTAGGACCTCCCGGTCAGAACCGCTGCAGTGACATCAGTTGATGCACTGAGCTACCACTCCCGGTCATTTTACTGTTGAAATGTGTATCTGTGTTACACAATAACATGAGGTATTATAGTGCACTTGTTTGAGCAAGGCGATTTTCTTCATTGTTTCCTGTGGTAGTGATCTTGCTTAGGAGATTCCGCAGTGGCAGCTGCTTGTGAGCGAATGTCCGTCGCAGCACTCGCTTTTCCTCCGAAGCGAATGCTGGAAGGCGGAGAGGCGGAGCGCCACGCAGGACGCGGGCACGAGTGACGCGAGTAGCGCTACGTGGGCCGCCACGGCATTCGCTGCCTTGCGAAGAGGTAGAGCGGCCGCCGCTCGCCACCGCTGCGTCGCCGCCTCGTGCGGTGAACGCCCGCTGCCGCGCCGCACCGCGCCGCCAGGAAGCTCTTCGGAGCGACCTTTCCTTGTCGCTTTGTTTACCTTGCGCCTACACTGGGTGGACCGAGGCTTCGCAATATTTTTCCTTTTTCCATTTACTCTTCTTTTTTTAATGCCATATTCCCAGCAGGAGATAGCCTAGTTCTGAGACTTAGAATTTATCACTCCTGAACAACTGTGAAATTATTGATATACATAATCGTACTGGATATAGAGTGTTTGCTGTTTAATTACCTGTAAATGAAGTCATCCATACCTTAATAAGATTCAAATCAGAGAGGTGTATTCTGCAATCTCTGCGATAGTTAGACCTCGGTAACCTAGCTGGCTTTGAATTGAGTCGTAACAAAGGCTACATTTTTGAAGAAGAAAACGTTTTATGTTTTTAAAATAATGTGAGTTTTCTCTATTCCCTTTGGGGTTTTGGGAACCACGTAACTCATTTTCTTTTACGTTTTTGCAACTCAAATATCCTTTCCATGTTATGCAGGAAAGTTATTTTAGAGCTTTATGACTTCCAGGAGAAGAAGCACGATTTTCGATTACGTCTCTGTTGATGTTAGATGACAATAACTTTTCACTTCTTTTGCTGGCAAGTTATTTTTGTCTACTTGCTCTATCGCTTGTAATGCATGACTTCAATTCTTCTAAATAGGCGTATCTTGCATCGCAAAGTTGGATATTACGGAGTGTGAATTCATTATCTTAAGGCGAAGCGAGGGTGCTGAAGAAATGAATAGCAGTTAGAAAGAAACTGCCCGTTCCGAGAAGACTATTGAGGTTCTAACTACTTTTTTGCAATGCATTAGGTATCCATCGATTAGAATGGGATTGGCTGCGTAGTCGCCAAGAGAATGAGCCGTTACCCGCCTCTTTAGCACATGGTAATAATTATGGATGCAGCCTTGTATTCACCTGGCATAATGTTGAAGCAGTTACTTCACCGACCATTCTACATAAGCGGTACAAGACAAAAATAGCCACACGAATGTTAATTTTCTTACGCCGAGAGTTGCTCGTCATCCTTTGCAGCTGCTGCACGAAAGGACGTAATTGCAATATCAGTGTCCGCAAAATTGCGCTATAACTTACTTTCTGCCACAGAGGTACTACATGTTCGTGTAATCCATTGAATAATGAAGCAAATTTACGCCTAAAGTTTCGATTGTAATTGATTTTAAATCCAACTAGAAATTTGAGAAAGATCTTACAGGCAACTTTCAAAAACTGAATTATTGATTCAATAATAACTAAATTTTCCTATAATTTTAATATAGTTCTGTTAATCACACAAAGAACTTAATGACAAACGGCACACTATGGATACAAAATATACTCGCTGAGTTACTTTTTGTCAAAATGCTTTTAATGCGAAATGAGCGAAAGCAGGTTTTCGCATCGGAACGTCCAATGAATTGTGCTATTCGTTATTTACATGCATAAACTGCAGTTTCTTCTGAACACGTGTTTGGAGAAGAATATAACACCAACTCCCTTCTCTACTACTAAGACCTTTATGGTAGTGCAACTTTCATTAAATGGTTCTGCCTCTCTTGCACTACGTTCGTGTGTACTTGGACTCGCTGTTCTGAAAGTAGATCTGCGTTACGCCTCAAAGAAAACATTGCTCTGCAAATTAAAATTCCATATTGGGAGAACAACCCGAAATTTAAATGTTCGGAAAGTAAATAGTCTAGTGATTATGGCTATTAAGGAAGTTATTTTTAATATCCAGATGATAAACGTTGCATGATTTCAGTGATGTTTTGAGCTACAATGAACAATGTAAATAGTAAAAGAGTTTTGAAAAAAAGACTAGATATTTAAAATATTTTGAAACTCGGTCCAGAAGAAAGAGAGGGAATAGACTAAGACTCTAACTAAGACACTTGCAGTTACTAGAGAAAAAAGTGTTGTAGCATCGCAGCCTCATCACTCAGTGTACACGTTACGTTATTTCGTGAAAGTCCGTTATTCGTTTATCAGTGGTCATGCAATGGATTGTCAGAGCTAGTAGATACAGCAATCCAGCATACATCGCCTAAATAATAAATGTGTCGTTCATGACGTGATTGGAACCCGGAAACGCCGCCGCGAGGGAAAAAGTGGGCGAGTCCATCTGCGCCTAGTACTGCTCGGAACGAAGCGGTTGACCGGAAAGCGCGACTGGGGGGAGGGGTCGTAAGAGCCGTTCCGGGAGAGCTATTTTTCAATTTTCCTCTCGCCAGTATCCCTGGCGAGGCGGGAATTTATTCATGTAAGTGGATATATTAATACTCCAGCATTTCTGCTTTTGGAGCTGTAAGGAGGGCTTTGAATTAAATAAACTAAAACTAAAACTATCTTAAAACTATATACAGGACCTCTTTGGGCTGTTGCAGTTTGAAAACATTTATTATTGAATTAAATCTGTTTAAAGTTCTTAGAAATGTTCTTGTTTCTTATTGTTATATATCATTCACTCTCTCTTTCATACTTAATCTATATATACAAACACATTCACTCACGCATTCATACCACTTGTCACTACACTGCACTGTACACTATTTTTCCTGGAGAGCCGCTGCCTGGGTGGCTTTTACGACCGCGAGGGGCGCGCGGGCGCCGCTGATAGGCCGACGTACAACTGCGTGCCTCCCCGCGGCGGCTGTCCATTGTGCGGGCACCCTGCGCCCTCGCCCTCCCTCGCCCTCCCTCGCCGTCCCACGCCCTCCCACGCCCTCCCTCGCCCTCCCTCGCCCTCCCTCGCCCTCCATCGCCCTCCATCGCCCTCCATCGCCCTCCCTCGCCCTCCCACGCCCTCTCACGCCCTCTCACGCCCTTCATCGCCCCCCATCGCCCACCCTCGCCCTCTCTCGCCCTCCCTCGCCCTCCCTCGCTCTCCCTCGCTCTCCCTCGCCCTCCCTCGCCCTCCCTCGCACTCCCTCGCACTCCCTCGCCCTCCCTCGCCCTCCCTCGTCTCGTGACGCCTCCCCGGAGTCTCCCGTGACGCACTCCCTGTCCAGCGGGAGGCAGGTGCGCGCCCATCCCCGCGTGGTCAGCGCTGTGCGCAGGCGGGCGGGTTTGCTAACGACCATCTTCAGGGAGGGAGGGCGGGTTTACCTTATGGGAAATGCTCCTTTCGCTTGACATGAATATGGGACGGATTCGTCTCAAGAGTTTAAGACGTTCTACTTTAGCATCGAATTATATAGTGAAAGAAGAACAATTTGAAAGCTACTCGTTCTGATATGATTCCTCGGTGCAAAACGATATCGTTTTTATGCGTGTGTCTGTGGTTTCTTTCATGGTTAAGAGTGAATGAGATTTAAAAAAAAATAATAACGGAAAGCGCGCTGTCTTAAGCTCCACGGGTCTGTTTTGAGCAAGATTGTCACTTAGAGTTAAATGTACATCACTCACAGCACACATAAAAACGTGCCTTCTGTCTGTAACTCAATTACACCGAGCATGACGCCCACTTTTTCGTCTCGTCCCTCGTAAAACGTAGAAAAATGAAGTTAGGAAGTTTTCTCGTTACCGTGACGTCATGTTCCCGCGCACGTTCTGTCTGATCGCGGCAGCGGCGGAGAGGTCTGGGAGGGATGAAGGAGGGCGAAGTAGAGGGAGGGGGGGCGAAACGTCACAACAGCACTCGGCGGACGGATGAGTGCCGGCACGCGGGGCGGCCGGCGAGGGGGCGCTGACGTCACGAGATCAATAGGAGCGTGACGTCAGAGGCGAGGGCTGGGGAGGGCTCTCAGCGCCCATCGATTCCCGGGGCGAGCACCGCAGCGCTCTTTAAGGGGCGCTCGTCCCATCTGGCGCCCGCGTCGCGCCTGCACTACCGGTTTCTGCGAGACGGAAGCGAGACGAAGCCGGCAGCTTATTGACTATCTGCTATGATGGGCATTTGCTTCGGGTAAATGATTCATGCATCTAAAAGTTTATGCTTCCTAGCCACTGGTTTCTCGTGACGTGGCTTTGGCTTTCCAACGACTGTGACTTACGGTTTGATCTCTCGCTACGATATTCGTTTTGGGTGTGTAGGATATGAGTGAACTTTTTTTCATTACATTTTTACATGTAATCAAGAAGTATAAGCACTTGATTAAAATGATAGCGTTCTGCTATTTCACTCTGGGCTACTAATATTCAAAGTTTTAATTTTATTTAAAATGCAGAATTTGCGACGTATACGAAAAATAACAAGACGTATGTGGGCTCTAAACAATAATGTATTTACTTGAAAGTCAGAAAAGTATACGAATATGTCGTTAAAGTGAAGAGCGTAGATCACTAAAGTTTTTAAAGTTGGTGCATTAGTGGTGACTTGTTCTCTCTTTGCGCAGTGTTGATAACTACATGTTCATATTTTATTGAGGTATTTCTCATCCAGCTTCAAACTTTTGTTCACCACTTAATGAATGATCAATGACGTCCCGGAATTAACATTTCTCATTCACCTCGGTATTTGATTTCCTGATAATGTGTTTTCATGTACTGCACATGATCATTTCTGATTTTGCAACGCACGCCAGAACGTGACAAATATATTGACAGCCTTTCACTGCCAAACGAAATAAATCATGACATTCAATGATGAAAAACGACAAGATAATTGAGTTTCAAACAAATGTGCTACTCTTCAGGGACCTGGTAATTCTCTATTGAAATTGAGGGATTACTAGGTGATTTCCTTTTGTGTCCTGATGATTCAAATTACCTTTTTATACCACATTTAATTTTTTTAAAGTCAACTTTTAGTGTTTGAAAGAACACTAATTTTTTTCATTGAAGGAATGAGAATATGAATTGTATAGTTCATTATTTAAATTCTGTAAAGATGAAATACAGATTTATATTCTATCTACAAATTAAATTTAAAGCAGCGTAGAAGTAATCTAGTTATTTTCAAAAGAATGAAGTACCTATTTTTTCGTAGTTTCTTAAGGAAATTGTATTAATTTGTAGTTGTCGTGAAAACACTTCACCCTAGAGACCTTCATTGAAACAAAGAAAATTGATGATTAGAGCATGTTTCTTTCTGAAGTATGTATATTGTGAATTGAAAATGCAAATCAAAGTCGATGCTTTATAGGAAAGCGAGCTGGGAGGTTTTGTGGGCGCGCAGCCGTCCAGTGCAGTCGGCGTGCGCGAGTGCCCCCCGGCGCGGCGCGGCGGGGCGCGGGATTTGCCTGCGCGGCGCGGCCCATCACTTCGCGCCGCGGTGCGCAACAAGATGAGCGCGCGCGGGGAGCGGGAGGCGGATAAAAAGCGGCCAATCCGCGCTAGCGCACGCGCAAGGAATTTATACTCGATGAGGGATTTGGGAGCGGCCGTGGGCCCGTGCCCAATAAGTAGCTTCCGCGCGCTCGCCGCCCCCGCGCGCCGCCGCTTTGTCACATAAATTTGCAATAATAGGCTTAGGGCGCTGCGCTGCGCTGCGCTGCGCTGGTCGGAGGGCGGCCGCTGAGGCAGCACGCCCTCTTACTCACCTGCGGAGGCGGCGCCGCCTGCTAATTCGAGCGCGCGTTAAAACGTTGGCGAGGCCGTTATTTCAGATGCTTTATTTCCTGGCGGAGGACGGTGAATTGGGAGTGGGACACGTTTAAACATGGTTTTCAAAGCCTACTTTCAGTACGAATATATATAAACTAGGGATATTTTGGCTTCGACTCGGCTTTTCTCTGTATACTCTTCTTTTCATTTTCTTTTCTTGGTGAAATAAATGTTTCATTTGTATTTAACATTTTTCACATGGACTGCCATCATGGAGTCACTTCATTGGCAAAAAATACTTTGTATTCACCTAAACACTCGGAGAAAAGTAAAAGGCTTCATAAAACCTAATGCGAATACTTTGCTATAAAACAACGCTGTGCCTACATATAGACATCTCTCTCATGTCGCCTTGAAAGTAAAGAAAAATACTCTCTCCATGGGCAACGTATGATGATGTAAAGATACAGACTACACATGTTGGCGGCCGTCGACAAGAAAGTAACTCCATATTTGTTTCGGTTTATGGTTTGATGTCTTGTGCGCAGTAGACGACAAGTATGTCACTTTTATGATGTTGCTTCACGTCCAAGCTGCTACCGTTGTGAGAGGCCTTTCACTGCGACTTGTCTTCAAACTGGCTTGTAGCTTGGAAATGAAGATGCGTGACCGAAACTCTGTGACACTAGTTATCTTCAAATGCGGCTTCAAGGAAGAAAAACTTTATCGTAATAACGAAATTATAGGCTTCGAGGCACAAATGTCGCTGGTGTTCGACAATTTTTACGTTGTTTCACAAGCATATCTATATTACTAATTTCCTATGCATGTGGAAACTGAAAGAAAAATTTCATCCTCCGATCTTTTTATGATGTCTCTATCGTTTTATTAGGTAACCAGCCATCTGCGAAAAACACAAAAAAATCTTTATTAATAATTTTCAATGTGCGCAGAAATTAAAAGACAAATATGCAAACGCCGCCTCCGTGGGAGGTGCATCGGTTTCGTTAGGTACCCAAGTACTTGGGGGAAATTTAATCACAATTAAAGAGTTTCAATTTTGACAGAACAATGTAAATATTTGTATTATTCCTTCTGTTCTTATATTGCGTGTACCGACTTAATTGGCATGCCCAATGTGTCACCTCTTACAACATAGTTGACGTCATGCGATAGCGATGCTGCAAGGAAGAGGCCTCCCACTATTGATTATTTACTCTTCACGTGTTGAGTAGCGAAAAATATTTTTTTAAATAATATTGGTACGGAAAATTGTGTGTACTGTGTATACGAGTACTGTACTACAATATTGTAGTATTCGTGGACATTGTTTTTGTTAAAATATTTCATTTGTCGCAGTTTCATGCGAGAGTATTTTATTTGTTCTTGATCAGTGCACATGCTACTTTTCTGAAAATCATTTGGCATGGTTTTGTTCAGCTTCTATTTTTATATAGATCGCTAGTCTTTTATATTTTTCCTTCATGGATTTGTGTGCACATTCGTTTTTTAGGTTTGGGACGATAAATGCCATCAATATTTCAGTTTGTTCGTGACATAAAAACGAAAAACGTAAATCAGACGCAGCATTACTGTACGAGAACATCCCACTGCGAAGACTTTGATGGTCGCAGAGTCTATGTTTCATTGATAGAAATGTAATATTGAGTACGCTACTTTGACCGCAAGTGAACCGTTGAGATTTGTGGGTTAAATTCCGTTTTGTTTCGGACCGTGTGGATCCGGCAATGAAGGCGGGGGCGAGGGCGTGGGGGGGGGAGGGGTCGCGTCCTTCCATGCCTGCCGAGCGCAGCCCGCGTCTCCGCGCGTGCGGCAACCCGATTGCTTCGTATCCCGCCTGCGCAAGGCGGCGTTGCGCAGGCCCAGGCAGCGTTTCTCTCTCTGTCTCTCCCCTCTTGCGCCCACGTTTCTCTCTCTCTCTCTCTCTCTCTCTCTCTCTCTCTCTCTTCTCTCTTCTCTCTCTCTCCCTCTCTCTCTCTCCCTCTCGCGCCCGCGTTTCTCTCTCTCTGTCTCTCTCCCTCTTGCGCCCGCGTCTCTCTCTCTGTTTCTCTCTCTCTCTGTCTCTCTCCCTCTTGCGCCCACTTCTCTCCCTCTCGCGCCCCCTTCTCTCTCTCTCCCTCTCGCGCCCGCGTTTCTCTCTCTGTCTCTCTCCCTCTTGCACCCGCTTCTCTCCCATTCTGTCTCTCTCCCTCTTGCGCCCGCGTTTCCCTCTCTGTCTCTCTCCCTCTTGCGCCCGCTTCTCTCCCTCTCTCTGTCTCTCTCCCTCTCGCGCCCGCGTTTCTCTCTCTCTGCCTCTCTCCCTTGCGCCCGCTTCTCTCCCTCTCTCTGTCACTCAAACCTCTCGCGCCCCCTTCTCTCTCTCCCCCTCCCGGGGCCCTTCTCTTTGTCTCTCTGCCTGTCGCGCCCGCTTCTCTGTCTCTCTCTGTCGCTCCCCCTCTCTCTCTCTCCCTCTCGCCGCGCCGACAGCGCAGATAGCGGGCGCGGTTCACCGTGTGGGGGAACGGTGGTGCACTGTTTTATGGAGCTTTGGATGAACTAGGTATGGATGAGAAAGAAGGGACAACATAAATTGATTCTTGTTTGAAATTTAACCAATTTTATTTGACGAAAATCTTTTACATGGACCACACTTACAAGATTTGTTTTCCCCTCACAGTTCTGAATCGCGAAGATACCTGCAAGGACTTGAACTGTAAATGTTCAAATGTGTTCATTTAAAAGAACCACTCTATTTCTCACATGTTCTTTATAGCTTCGTTCTCGAGAGGTGCCACCTTGGACCTTATTGCTTCTCATTTTCCATTGCATTCTAAAACGTCCTGCTAGTACAGTCGCAGATTCGCAATTTTCTCAGTATTTCTGCTATTTTTGAAGAAGAAAAAAAAAAAAGAAATCCTCTGATTTTTAAATCCTGCGTAACCTTATAACAAATCCTTTACAATAATTCTTCAAATGAGTGAAACACGAAGTGCCCGAGAAGTTTTAAACAACACTTGTATTATTTGTAGGAGTGTAATATTTTTCTAGTATTTACTGCGATTAACTGTTTGACGTGTGTTAAAATTGTACGTATTAAATGAATAATCTTTTGTTATAAAGTAATTCTATTACAGTTCTGTATGACATTAAATTAACTTTATAACATGAGCACTTGATTGTAGATGGAGATAGGCGTCCTTGTCTAACCGTATTTCATTTCTTGCCGCGCAAAACGTGATACTGAGAGAGCACGCGCGCTGTGCGCAGCGGTTGTGCCGGCAAGTAATGTGACATTCCTTGGCGAGTTAATAAAGATAACGCGGGGAAGTCCTGCTCGCAGATGCCTGAGCGGCGAGCACGCGAGGCCGGCGCCACTTCCTTCCCGCCTCCTCCCCCGCATTCTCCAGTGCGTTGGCCTTGATACCTTCAGCACCGTAACGGATTCCACTGGCGCTGCCCATCTCCAATTGCAGATCGCATGTCTACTCTAGCAGTGCAATCGAATGGTCCAACCGTGGCTTAAACATTATTTCAAAATTGACGATCTGTCGGCACTGCTGAGTAATCTCTGCCACCTATGTCGTCGTAACGTCGAGTATCAAATTGGACCACTTTTCTGTCCAGCTGCCACATCTCATTGCCCTGCGTTCGCAACCATCTCACCGGCGCGCAAACGTCACCGTTTTCTCAACAGCACTTGGGTATTAGTTGATTCTCTCTCACATTTCACTGTTATCGGTGTATTCTCTTCTCCACTTTTGCCATCTTCATTTCAAACACTATTGCTGCTTGGGAGTCCAATGCTGTGTCGCCTTGTCCAGTGGCCTTGCTATAATCTACACAGCGCTTCGCAACTACATGCCCTTGAACTAACGCACCACCTGTTACGATCAAACTAAAACGAAGAGAATATCAACCTCACCTTGCTAACTCCTGCGCCAATACAACTTCCATCGCAAACATTGTGTCCTTTGGCAACACTCCTCTCGTCCGCTGCCCACCCTCGCCATCTTGTCGTCCACCGCGCGCCCTCATGGTGTCTCGTCCTTGGCCCTTCTGCCTGCGCGCCCCAAAGCCCGGGGCGAAGGCGGGCGAGCCCTCCAGCGCGGGCCACGCCCCCGCCCACAGCTGGCATTAGGGCATTCCACACGTCTGCCACGCCTCTCCAACCCGCAGGTCACCTTCCAATTTGCATCACTTCTGGCCGGCGTGTCGGTCGACATTGATTAACATCAATAGGCAAACTATAAAAATTGTTTTTATTATAGGATGCAGATGGTCTATTATAGTCGTTGAAATGGTGCGATCGTGTAAGTTTTGTAAGCGGCCTCCGTCTCCGCCATGGGCGGCGGCGGCGGCGGCGGCGGCGGCGGCGGAAGCGGCGCCTGGGCGCAGCGTGGCGGAATGCGCGTATCAGCGCGAATCTGCGCGCGCGGCGCGGCGGCCACACGTCCGCTGCCGGCGCGTGCCCGCGATAACCGCGCGCGACCTTTCGCTGCACCCCACCCCTCAAACGGCGCAAAGGCGCGCCTACCTCCGAAAAGGTAAAGGCTTGAAACAGTAAATTCTATACGACATGGAACTGTTAATTGTAAGTGACGAAATGGCGTATTTTTCCCCAGACATTTGCAGCTCTTAAAATAATGAAATGGAACTGAACCGATAATTGGGTTTCTTCACGAAACTGGGCATAAAAAGAGGATTATAATACTGCTTTGACATGTTTCGTAATGTATTTCATAAAAGGTGTCAACTGAAAAAGGCGTTCCCACATACATCAACGTAAAAACGAGTGTTCAGTTTTAAGAGAAGCCTTCATAAAATCAAACGAATGAGACAGATATTCATTTCGTATTGTTATATTTTTACGTGTGATGTTGATCATTTTTAGTTGTCTGTCCTTGAACTGCCTTTCGCTACGTGCCTGTCGGAGTGCAGTGGTCGGTGGGGCCTGGGCGCCGCGAGTGAAGCGAAAACGCTGCTCGCCCCGATGCGCCTCTCGTAATGAGCGCCCGCCTGCGCTGCAGCCTTCGCTTCGCAATGCACGTGTGGCGAACCAGTTCTTTGCAGGCCTCAACACAGCTATTTCGTTTCCAAGCCCCGGGATATGGTTTGCGAGATGAACTTTTGAGTTCTAGGTCGTCCAGTTCTTGACGTAAAGCCGTATATACGAATCGATAGTTTCTCCTGGGTTATATTTTATTAGGATGGAGATTACTCCACTTAAGTATTAGATGTACAATCATTATTCGTAAGTGGAAATCTCACCTGGGTTACGGTGTATTAAAGAAGTGTAAAATTAAAATGAAGTGGTTATAAAGCCTCACGATTTACTTAATAGTTTTATAGAATCTTTTGAAACACGGTAATATTAAATTAAATGAGGAAAAATTGGTAGTAATATATTGTAACAATGTTTTGAAATTTGTCCCAAGAAAATTCGGCACGTCGTTCCTATCTAAACAGGTTAAAAAGCAAAGTGTAAATGTTCTAGACGTGTATGCTATCTAGTTTTCCTCGTATTACAGCTAAGCAGTTCATTCGCTAATAAACACGACTTTTTTGTCATTTATTTATCACAATCTTGTTTTTTAGCAGTTAGTAATTGTTACGTTCTGAAAGTTATCACTGAATGTGAATGGGCATACTACAATCACCAATCACCCATTTATTTCTTTACCGTGTCGTAATTTTCTTTATCTATTCCAGAACCACCACCTCTACCGGTCCTTAAGTACAAGTAATCTTCGGCGACTAGATTAGACAGTAACAAGAAACGTGCTGGAAAGTAGAGCTCACAAAACTTGCTTTATGTACGCCACAAGGGAATGAGAGACGTCTTGTCAGTCCAGTGGCTATCGGTTTTCTCTGTTGTCAAGGGTCTTCACCTGGCAGAAGCCGGAGCACGCAAGAGCCGGAAACAAATTTCAACAAGCGAGAGAGATTTGAAAATCATTAGGTTGTGATGAAGCTGATTCATTAAACTGCTTTTGTTTGGACATTTTAAAAGTATGTTTTCTCATTCGTGCACAGTGACTCGTGAAATATAAACGATATAATACACAATCAATTTGTAGTCGTTTTTTAATTTTTTTTATTGAGCATACATATTTCTAATGCATTCAGGCACGATACGTTTCAGAAAAATAAAGAAAAATCTGTAAAAGTGATTTCCTTTTAAATTTCATTATCAAAACTGCTAGTATTTTCATTAATGAAACACGTTTCAGGCTGAAAAACATAATTAAAATATCCCATGTTATGGAGATTCGGGTTTCGCTTTTTGACCGACGTCCGATGGGCTTTCATTAGCACGTTCCTAGAAAACGAGCCTCATTCCAGGATATTTTTTGAATTTAATTATCAGATTACTGGTCGATCTGTATGGTTATACATAAACATTACCCATGAATATAATACAATCGTGAAGAGAAAAATGAATGACATGAATCGAAAATAACGAGTAAAGCGGCAGAGTGATTGGCTCCTTAAAGAGCACGTTTCATTGTGGTGCGTGGTTGAAGAAGGCGATCGGCCGCGCATTCGCAGCTGCTGGCGCGGAGCTTATCTCGGCCGGGTGGCGCGCGATCTGCGCCTAATGAGGTCGGCGCGGAGTCACCGCCGGCCGGGGACCTCTCTCCCGAGACAAGTGTCGCCACACGCGCGGCGCACGCCAGTTATTAGTAGAGACCGGGTTTTATGTAATTACATATTTTTTGTCTTTCTACTTACCGTTCTCAAATTTGTTAACTGGGCGAATCGGCCCTGTCCTAACATAACATTCAATTTTATCGTTACACATTTTTACATATTTGGTACTATATTACACATTTTACATATTTGGTACTATATTACATATTTTACATATTTGGTACTATATTACATATTTTACATATTTGGGTATTTTCACAAAATATTTTTATTATATTATTTTTCTTCAATTTTATTACATATTTTTAATGAAAAGAATTTTTTTAAAATCAGAATTTTTTCCTACATTATTACTGCGTACTGTCTCCTCCAGGTACCCGTGCAGACGCGTGATGATCTCACAGTCTGCTTCATTTATCTCAGGGGCGGAAAGTGCGCGTCAGGGCGTCAGCTGACCCGACTCATCTTTAGGTGCGAAAAGTATCACTCACGCCGCGATTCGAGACCTTTAACCTTCATTTTGGAGAAACATTGGCGATCGGCGACGTTTAACATTCAATGAAAGGGTTTCACTGTGCACTGGTTTGCTGGTCGTAGATTTCGCTAGTTGGTTACGTCTAGTCTGGTTGTAAAACTCCAGTCCTGAATAGCAATAGATGAAGCTTTTACCACCGAAAGTTGTATGGTGCAAAGTGTGCTCTCCAAATAATTTTTGAGACATTTTATTATTTTTAAAATTTGTTTAGGGAATGTTTTATAAATGTAATTTCATATTATGTAAATGTGTTTTATAATATGTTACTTTTAATATTACATATTTTATCCGATTTTACATATTTATTACATATTCTCACTGGTTTCATTACATATTCATGTACATATTTTTCCGGTCTCTAGTTGTGAGCCGCGCGTGCGCGATCGGCGCGGGCGGGGGCGCCGGCTTGTGTCGCGGGAGTAGGGCAACAACTTTCGCCGAGGCCTTTGGGCGCGACAAGTGAGCCGGGCGTTCAATGCGTTCGCCCGGTAATTGCTTCGGCTAGGGCTCGCTCGCTTTGACGATCGTGAAGCAACTCTTGAAACGTATGGTCTTGCCCTTGTTGCCGACTGATTGAACGCAGGGGCGTGAGCTAGCACATTTTGTTCAATGCAGGCCTACATTCGTTGGAGTAGCGCGGGTTCTAAACTGGACGATGAAAATTTCAGTTCCCAAAATAGCTTTTAGAAAGGAAGGCTAGAGTAGTTCAAAAAAAGGTTGTTCAGTTCTTACTTTCACCGACAAACAGCTCATGACATGACATTGCCACAGCACGTTTCATTGAATCGACCTTTGACTGTCGTACTTTTTAATTTTGTATTTAACCATTTCAGAGAAAAACGCTGTACATGAAATATATTTTCATACTTGTGCGAATGAACATTCACTGGTGATTTATATTACAACATGGTACCGTGTGATTCTCTTAACGTAATGACGGTTGCTTTCTTAAAGTACGGAAGAGGGAATGACGTAGCGTTACGAAATTGTACCGACATCTCGTCTTGCACATAAAAGATTACACGTTCTTACAGGTCACTGTTGTTTAATTGCATTTAAACATGACGCCAAGGAAGCTCTTATAAATTGTGGTACAAAGTGTATTTCAGGTATTTTATTTGCTCGCGAATTACTTATGAATATGTTACTATGATTAGCCGTGATGACCGTGACTAAGCAAATTGAATAATGCGCGAAGAGTGTAGTACCATAAACCACTCATTAATTGGAATATTCAGTGTTCGAATGGATGTAATGGACGTAATGTAAGAATGAATAATGAATTATATACCTCTACATTATTTCTTTATTTGCACTGTTTCGCCTGAACGTCGTAATAATAGCGTAGCAACATGTCACGATCACTGGGGCAATCCGTGCCACCTGCGGGGCCATTCCTTGACCGAGCCATCGACCGTAAATCGCAAGGTCTTCGCACGCCCTGCCCGAATCGATGCCGGTGGTTGGACTCGTTGGGGCCGGCAGGTCCGGGCTCCGGGAGCGCGCGCGTCCCGTGTAAGACGTGTCGAAAGCAGCGCTGGCGTTGAATCGCGCTCGCGTTGGCCGCTGTTGCGCATCCTCCCCATTGAGAGCGTGGGCGTGAGCGCCCCGCGGCGGCGGCGGCGGCGGCGGCGCCCTGCGCGATCGGGGCCACGGCCGCCTCCTTTCGCGCCGCCGCCGCCGCCGCCGCAACCTCCTACGCGCGCGGCGCGGCGCGGCGCGGCCGGGCGTCGAAGCGGGCGCGGGCGCGGGCGCGGGCGCGCCGAGCAAGAGTGGCAGGAATGCGGCGGCAAGGCCGCGGAATAAGGCTGGCATTTGGTAGAAAGCGAGCGCGGACGCCCGCCGCGCCACGGCGCTCGCGGCGAGGGGTGGCGCGCGGGGGAGGGGGCGGGGCGGAGAACGCGCCTGGCGGCGTCGCGTACGTGGGGGCGGGCGGCGGAGGGCGGGCTCGCCAAGGTCAGGGCCGCCTCGTCAAGACGCCCTAGGGAGGCGCGCCCGCCACCACAGCTCCCCACCTGCCCACCTCCATACGCATTGAAGGAGAGAGTGATGCTCACCTCCCGTTTCTTTCTACCCTCTTTCCACCCTTCTCAGTTTATCGTTGAATCCTTCGATGGCGTTAGTTATTTTTATATGATATCTGTTCAGGTTCTCAAACCGTTTAACTCTCAATTGAGTTCTCTTGGATGATTTCCTTTCGCTTCGCCTTAGGCATTTCCATTGAAATATCAACCTTGGAAGAGAGCAAAAGCGTTTAACAAATTGATTCGATACGCGTTCTCACTTTTCCTTTCCGCGAACGTCGCGTAGGAAATGATTCTGCAGCTCCTTTCTTGTGCCGGGAAATCCGACGCCTTCTCTCGCCTCGAGGCCACCGCAATGCCACTCCTTTGGCTTTCGCGGCCCCTCGCCCTTTTCGCCGTCGTCGCCCGCGCCCGCCACCTTTTGCCTCCGCCGCTCGCCCCGCCCGCGCCCCCGCCCCCGCCCGCGCCCGCGCCCGCTCGCGTCAGGAATTCCAATTACCGCCGGCGTCCTAACGATGTGCAAACGCCCATCCCCACGTCGACCGACCCCGCGAGTGCGAGGGGGCGTGGCTGCGCCAGGTGGCGGTGGCCTCTCCAACCTCCCCGCCTTCACCACTCCCTTCACCCTTTTCCATCTCACCTGTCTCACCGACATTCCCCGTTTCTCCCGGCGCCCACAGTGACATCTCCGGCTTCCTAAGCTCCTTGTGGGTTCCGTGCTTCCTGCCTTCGGCCTTCAACCCCGCTCCCCTCGCTATTCCTCATGTGCTGCGTGCGCATTGTGGGACGGCGGCCACGCGCAATCCGCCGTGATGGATGTGCCGGGCCGAGCGGTCGCCTCTCGCAGCCCCTGAGTGCAGGAACGCCATTCAAAGAGAGCGGCGTGTTCCTGAAGCGCTAGCAAATGAAAAATGCGTTTCGGGAACACGAGGAGTGGCTCGAGTGCTGTATAAGGTCATTTGGCAGGTGATGAAAGGGATTCCATGAAGGGGTAGATAGCGTTAGTACAAACATTAATGCGTATTTAATTATTTTTTCCTTCTTTTTATCTTCCCTGTGTTTGTACCTCTATGAAAAAGCTGTTTCTTATTTTGTTATTAAGTTATTCTCGAAAGGTTGTGTCCTTGCTAAACTAGGACGTTTTTTCACCGTACACCGCGGACGACATTGCACGGAATGCTGTTAGCTAGGTCGTTCATTTCATCTTTGTAAGGTTATACGCTACGACGAAAGCCGTTACTCTGTGTGGCAGCGTACAATACAATCTTGTCCATCGGATCACATAATCCCGGCCTTTGCCGGCGGTCAGGGGCATCTCGACGCATTGTGCTGGCGTAGCCAGGCGCGACGAGCACGGCGATCAAAACGGCTCGCAGCTCTCGTATCAGCCGCGAAGCACGAACACGACTCGCCCTCCAGTAGATTAAGAATAAAATCTCTCCTTGGCTTCTCGTAATAACAAATAGCAGTGCGTTTAATATTATTGAAACTTTGTGGGGAATTTCATTGAAGAAAAAGCAGGTTGCATTCAATTCGCATTCTTTCTGAACAGTTGGCTTATATAAAACAATATTTACCTTTTTACAATTCAATAAAAACAAACTTTCCCCTCTTATTCTGTCTGATCACCAGCTCCGTACCTCAGGTCACCTAATAATATGGTGCCTCCCATCCCCTCTTCCATTCTAAGATACCGTAGTAAACATCTTTTGAAGTGGTGTTGTATTTTCTGGATTTTAATATTGATTGTTTCTCGTTGATGGCTTGTCAAGTGACGCACGAATATATTTTGTTATTATGTAATCAGGCAATTTCTTCACGACTTGTGAAGCTTGTTGTTACGAATAAAATGAGTTTGAAACAGTGTAGCATATTTTACGTCAAACGTGTTCTTGAAGTATTCAGGAAATTCGTAAGCCATGAAGAATTGTTGTCGAATAATATTCTGATTGAATTATGTTATTGTAACTAATTTATATTTGTTTATTTGTACTTCTATTTTTCATCGTGTTTTATTTTAATTAAGGAAGAAACAGGTTTAATGATGTCACATATTATTTATTCTCCTGGCCTAGATTTGTTTCTTATTTTATACCTTAGAACTCGCAGAAGACTATAGACACTTCGCTTTGATTCACTATTTACAAAACTTACACAATCGCACGATTTGAACGACTATAATAGACGATCTGCATCCTGAAATAAAAAACAATTTTATAGTTTGCCTATTGATGTTAATCAATATCGACCGACACGCTGGCCAAAAGTGATGCAAATTGGAAGGTGACCTTTGGGTTAGAGAGGCGTGGCAGACGTGTGGAATGCCGAAAGCCAGCTGTAACAGGGTCGAGCCCACTGGCCGGGCGGGGGCGTGGCCGGGCGTCGGTCAAGGCGAGCGCCGGCCGGCCGCGCTGGCCGCCCGCGGACGCCAAGGGCTCGCTCGCCTTCGCCCCGGGCTTTGGGACGCGCAGGCACAAGGGCGAAGGGCCAGACACCATGAGGTCTCCAAGATGAGCCATTCCACGTCAAATCGCACAAAAAATACCAAAATTTGACATTCATATTTTTAATTATTTTCTATTTATTACATGGATCAAATAAGTTAACACGTGTATTTTTAATTTTTCTAACATTATTTTCGGAAATATTGCACAATGACATTTGCTAAAAATGATGCGCATCACTAACTTAAAAATATCACATATTTGAATACACTAATTATAGAAACTCCGTTCAAATTCCATTCGAAACTTTAAAATATGTTTAATTTTTGAGATTTTGCAAAATATTTAATTTCCTGAATTTTCAATTTAAAAAAAAATTAAATTTTGATAATTGAAAATTTTTGTTAACTCGATGAGCTATTTTTTTAATATAAATAAACGCACCTGAGTATGGTTGACAACTCCAGAAAAAATGTTCCGGGAGACCGGTCGGGAGCTTAGAGTTGTCCCGGCTGGGGCGGTGCCCCGCTGGTGGGAGAGTCCTGGTTAGGGGGAAACCCTACTAGCCGACGGTAGGTCGGCGCCGGATCCCCCCATCCATCGGGGGAAGATCATCGCCATCTCCAGAGAAAAAACATGCCCTACACTAACGGGACTAATGACCAAAGCAGTTGACGCGCCCGGAAACACGAAAAAAAAAATCAATCAAAATTCTCCTGATAACCAACCATGACATTCAAATGAAATGTCTGGTGAACCGATTGAATATTGCCGTTCATAACGAAGACGACAACAATGGAATGGATTATCGCATGAGGCACAAGGAAGGCGTGTGTTCCTGTGCGTGCCGTGCAAAGCGCGCTGTGGCGGTTCGCTCGGTGAGCAGAGCGAGGGCCCGCGCGGAGAGCCCCCGCTGGCGCAACGGCCGCGCGCAAACAGCGCCGGCGCAGCGCGGGGCGCCTTCTTGCGCTGGCGCAAACGCAGCCGCCCGCCCCTCGCGTTAATGGAGGCGCAAACACGCGGCCGCTCTCGGGCGAGTGTTTGTCCGCTGCAGCCAGCTGGATGCGTTTCTCTCCCGACGCCACTGGCGCCAGTCCTTTCTCGGGCGCCGTCTGGTCTCTCGGCCGCGTTTTTAGTCAATGGTGGCCTTTTGGAATTCTATTATGTCGATAACAAATATTACCAGAAAAAGCCTGAAGGAAATTAATAATCAGAGTAGCACTATTATTATAGGCGGTGGCAGAATGCTGTTCGTTTTTATTGAAATGTTTGTGTTAATTTTATAATATTGCATGCTGCATTTGTGCGTTATTGGAGGAGACAAATAGATGCGTGGAATTTCATTCTCTTGTATTTCACTTAAATCCGGCATTATTAAAGTCGTTGTAGAATGCATTTCCATAGTAGTTTAATTGTAATTTTCAATATCTCGGCTTTTCGTTCGGATTGATTATTTCCATTTCTCGCAGAAAATACGTAAAATGGTATATGTGTAATGAGAGCAAAACTCATCCATTTGCCAGTCATAGTTACAGAAAATTAGTAGAGAATAGCACAAATTGCTGTTTAATTTGATGAATAGATATTGAAATATATGACTGCGGAGCGGATAGTTTTGTGGCTCGGCTCCCTATGAATTGTGAGTGTGCCACGAGTGCACTCGCATGTTGGGGCCTGGGCTCACGAGCGCTTTTCACATGTCGCGCGGGAATTCCCGCGTCCGTCTGCCGCAGCCGCTCTAACCGTCTGCCGCGTAGCCACTTAGCGCCGGCTGCGCTCGCGCAGTCTTCGTTCCTCCAGCGAGGCCCACGCTGCTCGATGGTATCGTTCCGAGAAATCACGCGCTAAGGATAAATATTTGCCGTATACCTTAGCGGTTGAAACTTGCAGTCTGTTGAATTTTGTAAGCTCCGGGAGAAAATCGAAACAGAATAAGGCAGTTGAAGAATGGACAATGAATTATAGTTTTTTTCTCGTATTCCTGTTTATGCAAACATTTTAGGAACTTTCATTTCTTCGCAAAATTAATTCTTTGGAATAATATTTGTAATAAAGCTTTTAGAGGGAATTGGAAGATCAATTGCTATAAAGGTCAGGTGGGAATAGGACTGAAAAACTATTACAAGATTCTAAGACAAATGATCTTCTGTTGATTTTTAATTCGGACATACAACCTCGGAGAGGCGAGTTATGTGCAGATGAGAAGTTCAATTTATCAGAGGTTCAATTTATAAGTTCGCAAAAGAGAAACAAAATGGATTCGTATTTTTTGTATTAAAATCGTGCGCGAGTTCTTTGAGGTTCGTTAACCCTCCCGAGGAAGCATCCGCGAAAAAGCGTCGGTCCCTGGAGCCCAGCGCAGAAGTGGCGCTTCGGCGGGGACGCGCGGTTCCCTCGGCGGCCGCTGCCCCTCGGAGGGCGCTGTCGCGGCGCCGCTCGTTTGTCAGCCGCCGCCGGAAGCCCCCGCAGCCCCAGGCGCGTCTCGCGACCTGCGCAGCCCTGGCGCCCGAAGGCCGCTCGTCTGCTCTTGTGACGCAAATACATTGCGCGAAATATCATTCCAGGACGCTCAAAACATTTAACTGTGAAACCGGGAAAGATGTCACTGCAGACTCTCTGGCCGAGAGGGCATAGCCCCGACAGTGGCAGAATTTTTGGACGAACTACATAGCTAGGTCGAATTCACTTGCTATCTGGAATTCTAGAGGCCGGCTGTTCTGATCGGTAGTCCGGTGGTTTCTCCGATCAACACCCGGCGAATGCCGAAGCAGTAAACTAACAAACGGGCCACGGACCGTGCGCGTTCTTTCCTTCCCCTTCGTTGTCCTACCCTTTACTTACAGTTACACTTACTTGCACTACATTACCACACATGCCGGTCGGGAGCATATTGCTTGTCCCGGCTGGGATGGTGACCCGATGTGGAGATACCTTGTTCGGGAAACCCCGCTAGCGGACGATAATTTGGCGCCAGATCTCACCAACGAAGGAAGATTACCGTCACCTCCCGAGCAAAAACATGCACTACACGTACGGGGCTAATGACCTTAGCACTTGACGTGCCCGGAATCACTAATCTATGAATGACTCCGAACTGTGAATGACGGTGTCAGTTCTTAGGTGCACTTAAGACAATTCAGATCAAATTGTTCATCTGTGTCATACATACGCAGCATAAGAATTTATCGGGAATATATCAAATGTGTGAAACGTTAAACACGGAACATTTTGGGCCTTAGTGATTTAGAGACAGAATTCTCCCTCACTGTTAGGCAATGCTTCTTCTTCTTTTGAGTATAAAAGCACATATAGAATTTTCAGTAGGAATGTAGTTCAGTAGGTCGTATTGGAGGCTGCTCTTGTCAGTGCAGCTAGTGTGTCTTGTTCGTTGGGAAACGAGACCACCCATTGCGTGTTGCGCTAAGTACTCTCGAATATGCGACCGCCGGCCACCGCTCGGTCCGAAGGCCGCCCCAGATTCCGGCGCAGCGCATCCATCGCCCGAGAGGTCTCGGCGCCTTGCAGCAGCGGCTGCCAGGGAGGGCTACAAGCACGAAAGGCTCCTTCGCGGTTACCGCTAGGCTGTGGAAAGACAAAAATGACGTCATATTGGGTTGTGTGCTATAATCGGAGAGATGAACTCGTCTTCGGAGCGGAGAGCGAAATTATCTGTCACTTCCTTTCTTGGCCTGTCGCTCGCGGGGTGCATGAAAGGAAGTCTCGTTGCCTTCACTGATGGTGATGCTCAGTGTCAGAGTCGCATGCAATGAGCGAGCTCAAGGTGCAATAGCCCCTTTTCCCGCCCCCGGAGCCAAAGGTACTAAGAAATTGCTCTCTCTATTTTTTCTATTCTAACGAAAGTCATCTAATCTGTGGTTCACGTTATAAATATTAACGAAAAGTCAACAAATAAAAATACGTTTTATATCCAGTGTAAGTGCAAAATTCATTATAAGAATATTTCGAGTCGGGTGGACACTATACTTCTATCCCTCCTCCCCCTAACAAAAAAACCTGGTTGCGCCCCTGGAGATACTGATCCTCCTTTTACCACATCCGTCACGAGCCACCGCCGCCAGAGGGCTAGACGTTCCCGTCGCAATCTGAGCGTTGAGCCAATAATAACAGAAATGTGAATAATTTTTATTGGGTGGAATTCCGCAAATTGCGTTTTCTTCTTCCAATGTGCGGAATTCCGCTCAGCGGCATCCGTGGCCGGCTGGAGGGGGGGCAGGGGGCGGGCGCCCGCACGCTGCGTGGGTCGTTCGCACGCCCGTCACGCGCGGCGGCGTGCGTTGCGCGCGCGAAGAGACGGCGGCGTGCGTCACAGCGCTCCGATGCGTGTCCTCCGTGCTGTCGAGTTGCGTCTCAAACCGAAGAAGAGAATCAGAGAAAGTGTGACGTTTTATCAACAAAAAAAAATTAAATACATGGATAAATTGAACGTGTGTGGAAATTAACAGTAGTTGTGCTGTATTTATTGAGGTTTATTTATTTATTTTCAAATGCTGTGAATCATTGCAACATGAAATATTTAGCTTACTAAGTCAAATTTAGGATGCCTTTGACACGTTTGAGTTTTTATGTGCCTCAAGTATTCACCTATTGACATTATAGATTTTGTATATGCGTTGATTTCACATCTTTAGTTTGTGTCAGCGGATATTTGACGCGGGCAATGATATAACTGAAGTGAGATGTTGTGTATAGAGAAAACACTGCTTGTGTACCTTTCACTTTGGGTTGCTTCATCACACAGTCACTTGATATCAATATAATGTTTGGAGCTCAAAGTGGGATGTCACGAAGTGTATTCAGCCAATCCCTTTTACCGGCGACTGTTTGGGCGTTTCGAAGTCCGCATTGAAGCGTCAGTTGTTTCTTTTTTTACGAAGCACCGGAGTCGTCGGTGGGCGGGGAAACAAATTGTGTTTGTCGTAGGCCTTCGTATTTGAGGTTCCTCATCTTCCGACTCGTATTCCTCTCACGCGAGGTAGACGTGGTAGTAATGTTCCAGTCGCGAGCGCTCGACACACGATGAATGGTTTCCATTTTCATGACAGCGGCCGCCTTGCCGAGCGCCAGTCATTCTTTTGCGTTCGGCGAGAGCAAAGGCCGTAGATTCTTTTCCGCGCGAATAACGCGCGCAGAGCTCGCAGGCGCCGCGACTTGTCTTCGTTAGCCGGAACTCGGCCGGAGACGGAGTGAGACGCGCCCCCGACGAGGCGAGTCTCTTTCGAGGTCTCTCGGTCGATACATCGAACGGGCGATCTGTGCGGTCTCCGCGTAGCAGGCGCAAGGCGTTTGCGAGATGTGTTAGCGGTCGAGAGTAGCTGACGAGCGAGGGCAATTTTCATTTGATCCACTGCCCTTCGTATGGTTTTTAAATGTATTAAACGTTCTCCATTTGCTAGTATATATTTTAATAGAAGTGTTAAATATTAGCCAGATGATTTTACGTGTGTCGTCGCAGTTACATCACGCTTTGTGCTGCTTCATTACGTGCAGACATGATTACAGATTGGAATACGCGGTTATATAACAGGGGTAGTATTACAAGATACAATTAGAAAGTACCAAGCCCGTTATTTTCTCGCGCTTCCTTTGAGGCAGCTTATTTAAATTCGCCTAACTGTTAATCCAGATATGTCGACTTCTCAGACACTTCTGTCGTTCGATATGAAATTGTTTTGTATCATTAAGGAGGCTACTTCGGACACTCAATTGAGTCACAAATACATTCACACTCCTGGTTTGCGACATCTCCCACGACGCACAGTATACATGGAACAGTACCGAGAGCGCATCGCACCCGCAACCCTCCCGTTGAGCGCCGTCGCTCCACGTTGCAGCCTCCTCGATGAGCGGGAGTGTCTGATGGGCATCTTAAGCGGACCGTAAACGTCATGGCACGAGGAGTCTGCGCGAAGGTTTTATCTGGGAGAAGGCGCGTCGCGGCGCGCGTCGGAGGCCTTGGAGGGTCGACGGCCGCCGGCCACGCGCGCAGACAAGCGGGTCAGCAGCCGGCGCGGCGCAGGGCGGCGCAGACCATCGATCGGCTCACGCCACGACGCGGCGCGACGCCCCGCCTCGCCCTGCCTCGCAGGCGCCGGCGATTTTCCAGGAAGCAGTCGGGGGTAAAAGGGCGCCCGGCGCAACTTTTAATTACGTTTGCACGGGACCTCCAAACGCGTTTCCGAGAATAAGACACTATTGTGTTGTCATTGAAAGATGATTACCGACTACAGACGACTTGGGGATGTTTATAAAAAAACAGGTCTCGTTTACAATGTGATTTTATCACGTTCATCCCTTTGACTGTGCAGTGAGCGTAATGTGACACGAAAAGTTATTTTGCATGGATTGTATCGTTGAGATGAATGATTTCGTTGTAATGCCAAAATGTTTTTTGGCCTCCGATCACAATGTTCCTGTACTAAGATTATTAACATTTTATAACTGTTCGAAAAATTCATTGCGTACTTTTGTAGTTACAGCACATCGCAGAAATGATTTCCTTATCGATTTCCATTTGTTATCCAATTTTTCCCAGTACAATTATCATTCCAAACAGTAATTCAGTAACAATCTTCTAGGCTTTGTGAAAAGCTATGAAAAATGATTATTCCGTTTTAAACATTGCAATTTATAATTACTACTGACGGCTGTATGTTCAACGTCAATAGAACATGGAATATCCACACGAGAGCACGAAAGGACAGGCACGAGGTATATCGTTATAGTCACCTAAATTAGAAAAAAAAATGAGAAAAAATAGATATATTTTGGAATGTGAAGTGTGTTAAGATTAGTTGCGGGTCGATGAGAAATAGACTATGTGGGAGGGTCCTGGTTAGGGGGAAACCCCACTAGCCGACGGTAGGTCGGCGCCGGATCTCTCCATCCAGCGGGGGAAGATCACCGCCATCTCCCGAGAACAAACATGCACTCACTAACGGAACTAATGACCAAAGCAGTTGACGCGCCCGGAAACACGAAAAAATCAATCAATCAAAACCGATGCTTTCCGATTTGAATCCGCGAAGGATTGGATTGACTCGCGGCGTGCTTGCCCCCTCGCAGCCTCGCGTGCGCGCGCCGCGCGCCCGCCGCTCGGGAGCCTCCCAGGCCCCGCGCGCACGCCACCACATTTGCCACATCTCTCCGACAGCAGCGGCGCGGCGCCTGGCCTCTTGAGAAACCGAGCACCTTCGAAGCGAATGGGTGCAGCCCGAACCCATTTTCGTTCCCATCAACTCGATATCTGCAACGAGACACCAATTTCCTGAACGCTATTGGAAGCTAATTACCCGTATTTAGCGGTTGAGGAAACAGGTTCCTTGAGCTCATGTTTTATCGGAGTGCATTTAGGAGAGAAAATGAAGTATTCTTGTGGTCGGCGTGAAGGTTTAGGGAAATAGGTTTGAAGTAACTGTCCAGAACAGTAGAAAAGGGAGAAACGAGAAGTCAAAATATGTATGAAATGTAAAGATCTACTGAAGCATTTCAATCCTTGGGCGCAACACGAGATTTATGTAGATACTGTGAAAACATTCCGTGTCGGTGAAGGACTCCCATTGCATTCTCTTCTATTGAGAAAGCACAAAGCAAAGTGCTAGTGGGAATATATAGAAGCGAGAGATAATACGCAGCGTAGACGTGGTTGTGGAGGGCAATAACGAAGGTGAAAAAACGAACGTTTGCGAGGATGGGAAGTTGCAAGTGCAGGGTGGTAACCGCCGAAACCAGAGGCCGGGAGAGGCGAGCGCGAGGAGGGGGGAGAAAGCACGCGAGCGCGGAAGGGCGAGGGCGAAGCGAGACACCGCGGAGGAAGAGGAGAAGAAGCTGGGGCGGGGGCGGGGGAGGGGGCGGGGCGGGGCGCCTTGCGCGCGGGCAGCATTTGCAATGGAGATGCGGGCGCCGGCGCCGCCGACGCCGACGCCGAGCAGCTGTTCCCGCAGCCGCGCCCGCGGCGCCGCCGGGGCATCGGCGCCCGTTCGACGCCCCCCTGGCCCCGCCCCCGCCAACCCCCCACTGCCACCGCGGCGATTTTCCGCCGAGTGCACAGCTGCCGCCGCCGGCGCCATGGAAAAGACTCGAGCATCGCGCCCGCCCTCCCTGGACGCGCTGCTCCGACACGCGGAGGGCGGCCGGCGCCGAATATCTTGATGGGCGAAGCTCTGTGTTTCACACCCTCCTCACAGAATTCGGAAACACTGCGATGACTATAAAGTATGATGAATGATATTTAAGAAGTGGTATTGAAATTATTCCGTTTGTTCTGACTGTATCGTGATCCATGTTAATTAAAGATACGCTTTGAGTGTGCATTGTCTCGCTTTCAATTCAAGTTTTTGTCATTCTTGGGATATAGTTGTTTTGTGAAGTACTCCTTGTTGAACTAATTTCAAAATAATTCTGAAATAAACTATAAGATATTCCCCAAAATTATATAATAGACTTAGTTTCCGAAAAAATATTTTTAAACTTAAAAAATGATAGTGTGTGCTGAAATGTACATCATTGCTGTGTACAGAAGAGTCTCGGTAATTCCAGATGGACGGGACCGGGCCTTGATCGAATGAATGAAAACTCGAATTATCGTTTGGTAGGGGAGCACGGACTCCGCGCGATCTTTCCGTCCCATTCCTTGTCCTATGTCCCCTTACACACACACTTGCATGGACTACACTAACACACATGCCGTGAGTCCGGTGGGGAGCTTAGAGCTTGTTCCGACTGGGGCGCTGCTTCGCCTGAGGGATTTACCTAGTTGGGGAAAAGCCCGCTCACGGACGGTAGGTCGGCGCTGGACCTCGCCATCCAGCTGGGCAAGAACACCGCCACCTCCCGACCAACAACTCGCGCTACACTTGCGGGACTAATACCCTGAGCAGTTGCCGCGCCCGGAAACACTCGTAATGAATTATTGGAGCAGACGCTAGCGGTGGGCGTCTCGCGCGGGCGCGGGGCCTGAGCTCTGCGGGGCGCCGCTTTCCGGGCCGTGGCCGCCGCTCCGGGCGCCACAGCCACCAGCGATTGCGCCGGCGCTCAGCCTCCAGGGGCGAGTGGCGACAGAGTTCCGATTGCGTTACCCAATGGGTGCAGCTAGTGCCACGCCTAGGATTATGTTGCAGTGAGATAATGGGGACAATTCAAACAAAGTTGACTTCGTTTTTCAAATTGCAGAGTAAGACGTTTTTACATTTTTTTAAATACTCGTCATGTAATGTAAAAGCCATTTCATTTGTTATACTTTGTAATGTTTCGCATCTATTATCGTTTTGACTCGGCAAAGGATGGGGTTTTTGCAAACTGATTCTTACTGCTGAACAATTAGGCAGGTGCTACTGAAATATGTAATATTGAGGATTGTGAATCATATTGAAATTCCAGCAAAGAAAGCTTCCATATCGAAATAATTTTGCTAACGTTGAGTAGGTTCACGTCGCGCGCCGTCTGGATCTCAACAGATAAATGGTAACTTAAAATATTCCGTTGGCAAAATCGTAATTTGGAAAGCAAGTGTTTGGAATCAGCCTCTGAAGAACAGGTCAGAACGAGTCTCATTCCATTGTTCATATTCGGATCCCAATTTCACCGCTGCGCTGGTCGGAAGCACCTGCACCGATTCGCCGGACTCCTTGCACGCTCCCGATTCCCATGGCTTTCTCGGCGCCGCCGGCGAGAGGCGCGGCCGGTGCATGAGGTAAGAGCGCGGTGGCCGCGGCGCGCGACTCCAAAGCGCCCCATCGCGATTACGCGACGTTTTTGCCGCTGGGGCGCGCGACGGGAGCGGCGCGGGGCGACCGAGTACTTGGCGCCCGCTTGCGCAAGCGGCGCCGCTGCCGCGATGCCCTGGAGCGAAGGCATGGGATCGCTGCACCTCTGCCACGGCGAGGCGTCATGCTGAGGGGCGGAAGGGGAGGAGATCCCTCGGGGCGATGACTCTGAAACGGCCAAGCACTGGTGGGAGATAGCGGATGAGCGGAGGTTCAAGAGAGCAGACGCCGTGTCGGGAGGAAGTTTCGAAGCACGGTGAGTGGCGCCAGGAATGGAGAGGCTAAATGCATGGGATGAAAGAAAGCATTTACGAAAAGATACGAAGTCCTCGTTCATATCGTAAATATCCATGAATTATAATCGATGTTCTAAGGGTTTACCGCATGTGATCCTAGCGATGATTGTCGGCCCACGTGAATTATTTCGGTGAAAAACAACAGCGATTTCCAGAAGCAGGTGGTGGAAATGACAAAACCTGCCGTCGACACACAGCAGTCCCTCCCGAAATTAGCAGCGCAAGCGTGGAATGCGCGAGTGGGCGCGGAGCGGGCGCCGCGAGCGGCTGCAACTGCAGCGTGACGCCTGCAGCCTGCTGCTGGCAGGCGGCTCGCGCCACCGCGGCCCCTCTCGCGCCCGCTCTCCCCCGCAAGGACGTCTGGCGTCCTGCGCCGCGGGCGGCGCCAACCGCGCCCAACGAAAAGGCGCACATTGCTGCTTTTTTATTGCGGGCCAGAAAAGCGGTTTCCAGCAAAAAAAAGCGACAGTTTTGTTACAGTGTTTTAGTCGTAAACGTGTCTGGCGACCGACTGCTTTTTTGTCTCGTCCCAATGGAACGGTATTTTATGAGATAGTTACGGCTGGATTGAACGCTGTGGTTTTTGCCGTGGAGGTGCTCTGTAAAAGAAGACGTTACGTAAATTATTGTCTTAGCTGGCGGAGGGCTTTTAACGAACCACACAAAGGATGTTGTGTAGTTGCGATACGTGTTCCATTTTTATCGCATTATGGACTAAATTGGCACTTTTGTATTCACGAAGCTTTCGTGACATCAAATATACTAAGCATTATAAATTAGCTTGACTTTGTCATTTTAATTGTTATGCGTCCAGTCATTTGTATTTCACTAGTGTATCTCCAATACCTGGAAGAAAGTGTACGAAAGAGGGGCAGCTGGATTTGTAGATAACAAAATAAATACAGAAAACAAGAGAACGTACGTATGAACAAAAGGTTAACTCAAGGAAACCTCGTGGAAAAAACAAACGAGAGGATTACATTGTTAATGAAGGTCCTTTCGAATCGTATTTTTGGTATGGATGTATATTTTCACATTACGTACGTATACGAATAATGTACATTTTCTCTCAGAATAAAACAAAAATACGTTGTAGACATGCTAGAGCACTTCGAGAGATCTGAATAATAGGATTATCATGTAGAGACTCAGAAATTAATCGATGGTGTTCAAATATCGAAGATTCGAACCGCAACATGGCGCGGTGTGGGAGCGAGTTGGACAGGCTGCCACCTCGCGCACCCTCACCTGCGCCTGCCGGGGGGATTGGCACGCCTGGGCGGGCGGCGGACGGACGCCGCGAAGGACGCTCTCGTTGCGCTGGCGGCGTCATCGTCACGCCGCGGGCGGGGGGGGGGCGGCGGCGGGCGGCGCGAGCGCGCGCGCGCATTCCTGGCCGTTCCGCCCCGTCATTGTGAAACCTCTCACTTTCTAGCGGCTTCTCACGGGAGCGCTCGCGCCGCCCAGTGCCTCCTTTTTGCGCGCTTCTCCCTGCCCGGTAGGCGCGCGCCCCGACACACGTAAGAAAGCAATTACCGGCCGCCGCTGCCCCTTTGCCGGGCGCGTCGCCGCCTCTCTGGATACCGGATGCTCCTTGTCTGCTTGTGGACGTTCCCGGCCAGAGTGGGTCGTATGCTGACGGCTTTTTCAGAGAGTACATGTTTTTGGAAGACGTAATGTGTAAGCAGGTGATAGAATTTAGATGGATGGTAAGCATTGATAGAGCGTCTCAGAATCAGATGAGAAAAACTCTACATCTGAAACGTGTTTACTTAATGGGTAATTCCTTGCCGTCTGCAATTATCCAGGAAAAAACGAAGGTCATGAAATTGCCCAACCTCGAGAAACTTTCCTCGTATTCATATCCGCAAATATCTAATATCGATATCGTTTCTTGATATGAGCCCATGTGTTACTTGCGCTTGTGGACGATGTTACATAAACGCAAACGTCAAGGGCTGTTCTCGCTGCTTCTTAACACATCATAAGGAACATGGTGTCGATATTTGACGTTCATCTCACTGCTACTCTTTCGTGAAAATCCATTGTTTTCGTCGCTGCGCTACCGAAACAGAATTCACCAAATATTGTCACGTTATTAGCACTATTGTGATTCAGCTATTATTCGGCATTTGCCCTGTCATCACCCGGAAACGAAGAAAAATGGAGACTCCACGCAGGAGAACATAGGGAGATAGGATACGCTCCAAGTTAGGAAAAGCTTAGTCGCCCGTTGCCTTGTCACTTCACTAAGTGGTTATTACCGGCCTTTCCGGTCAAGTGAGCTTATCACAGTGAGTGAAGTAATTGGAGTTACAGTGGATGAATATAAAAAGGAGTAGATGTGGGAAAGTGGAGGAGCTACTGAATACTCCCAATTCCGCCCGGTGATGAGGAAACTTTCTCGGCGAAGACTTCGCCCATTTAGGCGCGGATATCGAAGTGGGACCTTTAGAAAACAAGTTTCTGACAGTTAACCACTTGAACCAACTTCCTCTCATCGTCGAATTTGTACCCCTTATGACCATGAGCTTACCTTATCAGAATCCTCTTGGCATTCGCAGCAGTAACTTGGGTTTCCCACGACTGTTGAATTTGTCACTACCTGGGTAAACTTGCAGGAAGATGCCTCTTTCTTTTATTTCGCTGCATCATACGCATGTAATTTTCTTAAAGGAAGTGAATAAATGAGTAATATTAAGAAAGCGTTGGCTGATGAAATTGTTAAAAATGTTGCATGCTGCATAGAGTTCATTCATCCCGTAGACAGGTGTCTGAGAATAAATGTTACAAACTTCTAGGTCATGTAGGTGGTCTAAAAGGATCACTTTTTGCCAATAAGCACGTTGGGAGAAATTACACATAACGGAGTTAGATATGTAACATTTCCCTCTGTTTTTTCACGGCAGGTTCCGTTCTGTCATAGTGAAGGAGATTTTGTATATTTGTGCCTGACATGTGTGCATTGATACAAGTGCATGTGACTCCAGAGAGTGTTCATTGGCGAAATGGCTCGGTGCGCCTGCGGGTGCCCGGGAGATGCGCCTGGCGTTGGCTCACCGCCGCGCGCCCGAGTGACAGCTCACGAAGCCGAGCGGCGCGGCGGCGGCGGCGGCGGCGGCGGCCAGCGCGTGGCGCAAGCGCCTCGCCCTCCGCTCCGCTCCACTCCGCTCCACTCCGCTCCTCACGCGCGCGCCGCCGCCGCCAGCAAGGTCCTCCGCTCCCACATCTCCTCGCGTCCAGCCGACATAGATCGTTGTTAAATAATAAACATTTGTTGTTGATTGATTTTTTCGTATTTCCGGGCGCGTCAACTGCTTTGGTCATTAGTCCCGTTAGTGTAGTGCATGTTTGTTCTCGGGAGATGGCGATGATCTCCCCACGCTGGATGGCGAGATCCGGCGCCGACCTACCGTCGGCTAGTGGGGTTTCCCCCTAACCAGGACTCTCCCACCAGCGGGGCACCGCCCCAGCCGGGACAAGCTCTAAGCTCCCGACCGGTCTCCCGGAATATGTGATAGTGTAGTGCATGTTAGTGTAAGTGCGTGTGTAAGGGGAGAGGATAGGACAAGAAAGAGGAAGGAGAGATCGCGCGCGGTCCGTGGCTCGTTTGGTAGGGTAACTGCCCCGGCATTCACCTGGTGTTGATCAGAGAAACCACGGAAAACTAGAGAGTCTCCTCGCGGTGCAGGGGCGCGTCCAGCCGATGTAGATTGTTGTTAAATAATAAACATTTGTTATATTGTAAATTTTATAGTGTATATATATTACTATATAATAATATTTTTTAAATAATGCTAACGTAAATAAATATTTAAGTAAATTTTTTCAAATGAAAAGCTAACAAACACTTTTCTCTAGGCCTCGTTGGGGGATCCATGGCCCCCACGCCCCCCTCTCTGGATCTGCACTGTCGCGGTGGCACCTCCTCGCCTGTGCTGCTAGCGAGCACTTTTGTTTGACATTCAGCCAATGGAAGTAAATAAACGGACTCGTGTGAAATACATTGTACAATGAGGGAAGATTCAAAATATTGTTCGTGATAAAGCAGTTAACTGAGCTTAGCAAGAAATCAAAAATTTGATACAGCCAATTTCTCTCGCTTTTACCGCGCATTTCCAAGTCGACGGCGAACACCGACCTTTGGCTTACGCAATTCATCTATCTTTGAAACCAGCCAAGGAAAATATTCGTACGCATTGTGCACTAAAATACAAATTAACTTATCTTTACTCACGTAATTATTTTGACTAAATAAACGACCTTTTTTCTTTGTCCATGTGCTCGAAGTGTTTGCAAAAGATTCGCTGCCGCGCCGCCCCGCGCAAAGCCAGGACTGCTCTGCTGCCAGCGGTCCGAATCTTGGGACCTTCATTGGGTGGAAAAGGCTCACTGGAACCTGTCAACAACTGCGAGAACGATGTGGAGATACGAAGACAAAAGTGTAAAACTGAGGTCTTCGATTCCTCATATTAAACGTCCATCTTATTTGTGAATGTTGTAATCGAACAGTTACAACATTTACAAAAATGATAAAAGATGAAAAATGAAAATGATTCACGTAAATGATAGTCGTGGCTTGTTTCCGTGTGTTTTACGTGGGTTTGTACTATATGCTGCCGGTTCTCCTGTTAATTTCAGCTTTTGCTCTATTTCCAACCATCATTCACTTTCCACACATGATAGCTTCATCACGTGTAATGCATATAATAGTGAGAACGTTCCGGATACGATTAAAATGTGAGCTGTGTCGCAATCCAGAGATCCCCTTCAGTAGATTTAGAGCTAGAGAAGATAACTCTCCACATTGCCATGATCCGCCGTTTTCAAGTCGCAATTCAATCCAGTAGGCTAACTTCAAGATTCAAATAACACTAATATTTTTTAACTACCACCATCGAGGTGTATTTTAGCCCAAACGGATCGCGAAATATGTAACAAGCAAAGATAATGAAGTCGGTTTGAAAAACACGTTACACGATTGTTCTGAAAACGTGGGAACGTGTTCGCGTATCAGGACAAGTAACGTATGGAAATGCCCTTGCCAGTGAATATTTATACTCTTGTTAAAGAGTGTGAAGTTCATGTGCTCATCCGGGTCTCGAACGATGAACGTCGGCCATTGCGTAAGAAGCTTCTCTCCCGGATCTTCCCGTGGCGTCGCGACGACGTACGACGCAGAGTGAGCGACAGACAGTTCTCGTTCTGCCCTCCCTCGCCGGTCCCTTCCTTTCGTTATCTTCCGTGCTGGAATAAAATGATCTAAGCGGAAGTCGCTATTTCGTCATGTTGGTGCTGTTGTCGCCTCGTTTTACATTCTTTTGAAAATACCTGTCGCAGTACCGGATCCTGACGCGCGGGTGTTTGTCGATCATGATTCCAGCTTTACCTGGAAGGTAAATGGCCCATAAGGCGCAAAAGGTGAATGACGCAACCGAACGCATGACGAAAGCGCCGCCGCAGTCGCCCACAAAGGCCGAGGGCGCGCTCAGCTTGAACGGCGCCTCTCAGCCGCTGAGTCACGTAGGCCACCGGAGGGCCGCGCCTCGCCCCTCCCCGCGATCAGGTGCTTTTCATTGCTTCCTGCGTAAACACGGGTGGCATTAGCATGCGAGAACAACCGTTGTAGCTGTGTCACATGCAAACGATCTATTCTGTTCAGGTATTTCTGTAGCTACTGTTTAACTACGTAGTATGAATATCTTTGGGTGAATCTGGATACGAGTGGTTATGGCAGGATAAAGATAATTGATAGTTTCTTTTTGTTATCTGATTGAAAAAATCCAAGATGATAGCGCAGAAGATACACGGATTTGCAGTTCTGACGTATCATAATTTGGCTAAGTCAGGCATGTGAGTACAGAACATCGATATTCCAGAAATATTTACTATTGTTTATTTCGCCTGAAATTCATAAAACAACAATAGCCGAAAAAGGTGAGATGTGTACGTTCATTATCTTTCCACAGAGTCTGTGTGGTGTTCTGTAATTTGCACTCAATCATTTGACACCATTCCGATCATAACACGAAAAATAATTTCCTTGCAATTTTTCTTCCACTCTTTGGCTGATCAGAATCCCAGACTATGAATTGGAGATGCGGTGTTATTTTGAGTGGGTGCGATCCATAACGCGACCGAACATAGGCGGAAGGCGCCGCGAGCAGCCCTCGTTTGAGAGGAGCGTGCCGCGTTCGTTTTGCAACAGCATCCACGGCATCCACACGCGAGCGAGCGAGCGAGCGACCGGTGGCCTTGCTCGGTCCTTCCGCTCCACGGCGCCGCTGGAAGCTGCGGAGCGTGGGGGGGGCGGTTGGGGGCGGTCTCGCAAGTCCGGGAGCCGCTCGGCTGCGGACGCGCTGGCAACTGCAGCGGCGGGGGCGGAGCGGGGGCGGGGGCGGGGCGGAGTAGCGCTTTCCTCGCAAGTGGGGCGCCGCTGACGTAACGGCGGCAGCCGCGCGGCAATTAGCGCGCTCGCGTCGCCGCAAGGAGCGCGCGGGTGCACTGGGCCCGCGGCCACGCCCCCACGCGCCCGGCCGCGCGGTCGTCGATGCTCCGGCACCAATCGCACCCCGCCCTCCGAGGTCCTCGTTGCTACGTTTCTCACCTTTTTGGCATCTGCACGCTATGTTACGTCACTCGGATGAATGCGGATGCGCTTTTATCAAGCTCTGGAGGAAACACAAGTTGTTTTTTTTTTATATATATATTTTCTGTTCAAAGATCTTACACTCATAAGTGCATGTCCAGTTTTTATTTATCCAAGAATTTGCCTCTTCTAAAAATATTTTTATCCTGTTATCCAGATTCGGTGGCTGGCCATCTGGATTTCGTCACTCAACAGTGCTAAGGATTTTATCTTAGTGATACTGTTTATAGGAGACGAATGATATCTGATATCTTCAACACATCCACACACAAAAAATAGACTCAGATTAATAGACGTAGAATAGACTTGAATGAGTCTCGCCATTGACTCTGGACCGAAAACGTCCGTTCCCGTGAGTCTCCCTACAAATCTTGAGTGCTTCCTTCTTTTCTTCGCTGCCCGGCCACCCCCAGTCCCCTTCGTTGTTTCTTCATTCGGCTCCAGCATCAGCTGCCTCGCGCCATCCGCGGAGCCCGCGCCGCGAAGCGCCAGCGGAAGCTAATGGAGCCCCGGCGCCTTCCGCCCCCGCCACCGCCCCCGCGCACCGCCTTGAAGGCGGGGATTATCCTCTGGCAAAAAGTGTTGCTGTTCAAGTTTGCTTCGAGATAACATTAATCTCTGCATCAACACCCAAGATTTTTGCTTCTTACGAATCTTGTGCCTTTTTCTTACAAACAAAAGGATTTGCCGCCAAAGAAGTTATAATGAAAGATATTAGGGGGACAATTTCAAGATGTTGAAATTGATCATGGACACGCTGCTGATAATTCAATCATCAATCATAAATTTTGGGGTTGGAAGAATAGTAATGGAAAGAATACAAGAATTACTACCAGTATGGACACAAAAAGGATGTAGATTTCATTACATGCAAAGCTGTTGTTTCAAATGCAACTGCATATTTTGAATTCACAAAAGCATACAGTCTTGATTTGAAAACATTTTGTAAGGCTAAAGCTTTCTTCAATAGCCAAGAGCCACTTTATTGTGACCTTAGCAGATGATTCAACTTTATAAAGCAGATTTAATGCTAGAAAAGTAGGCAAGTACCATGAGAGTGTGACGGCATTTTGAGAGATGCTTCAACAATCACATCTTCAAGGAAGAAATGCCAGATTATACTCTGCATTGCTATAATTGGCAAATTCGTATTGATGTTTTCGATTGCAATAAACGGTGTTCTAATGTTTTTCAGCAAAAGGTAATAATAAATTCTTCGTCTACATATAATCGTCGAATGTCATCATCATTAAATTTAACAGAACCGTGGCATGAAATTTAACAGAACGTGGCAGCATGTTAAAATCTTGGTTTACATGAATGTTAGCTAATGGAAGAGGATGTTATTTCGTACCTGAATAGTTGCAGAGTATTTCAAGTCCGCATAGTTTTAAAAGTCACCTTTCAGTTACTATGTATGGTATTTTCCTCAGAACGAATGCTTTCATTGTCGTAATGTTCTTATCTTATCACATACCTTAATGCTCGTTGCGCTCTCCTTCGTAGAAATGTTCGCAAAATCTCTCTAACGTGACCAGATAAAGATGGAGTGTAAGGTGGTTTAACTGTCCGATTACAGATATTAACGTAGATCTAAGAAATATTTTATTTACATTTGTAGTTAAAATTTGCATTTTAAACTTTCGTATGCAATGATGCAACTTTTGTATGAAATTAAATGATTCTTTTTAGGGATATACTTATAACAATTCGTGTATTTCCATTACTATTGTTACCACCCCCAGAATATATTTCTAATGATGAATTGTCACAAACATCTAATCTCTGGGGAATAAGGATATAATAATTGTTATAAAATGTTTAGATAATGGATTGTCTGCTACGGTAAATCGTGTAGTTTATTATTAGCGTATGCACTTCAAAAATCTGTCACAAAGTGTTAAACATTGAGGTTGAAGGCAGATGCTGTAGGTGCAGATCACTAATGTAAGCAGACATTACATTTTCTGAAAGTAATGAATTATAACGTTTTATAATACGTAGGCGCATATGTTTTTGAGCTCAAGAATCCCAACCGTGTAGAGTTAAATTATGAATAAAGATTGTTATAATAAATTTAATGAATTGATGAGTGAAGTAACAAGGGTTGTTCGAAATATTTGATATCTTGAAATTCTCGCTCCCTCGTAATAGAATCTATTAAGCACGGTCAAACGAGCTAAAGATTTGATTGGAAGAACGCCAACGAAATAAGTAAACCCTTGGCGTGTAGCAGAATGAGAGTTGAAGACCGTGTGCTGATTGTACCATTCCGTCAAGATAACAAGAGTAAATATGATTGAAGATGGTTTTGCGGAGTGTGAGGAAGCACAAAGATTGGAAGGGGTGTTAGGGTGTTGGAAGCGGGGGGCCTGGCGACGGAGAGGGGCTCGGCGGTAGGGGGGGGGCGCGTGCGGCTCCCAACGGAGGAGGATCGGGAGCATCGGCGCGGGCGGCCTTACGTAAGGCGTTTCCTCACCGGGCGCTCTGCCGTCGCTTTCCTCGGAGGCGGAGGCGGAGGAGGCGCGCTTTCTCGCCCAGGCACGCGCCACAGGCGGACAGCGCCGCCCTGTCACTGGCACTGCCCACTTCGTCCTTTGGGCGACCGGGAGCGGTGGCTCAGTGCATCAACCGATGTCACTGCAGCGCCTCTGACCGGGAGGTCCTAGGTTCCCACTCCCCACCGCGGCAGGATTTTCGACACTAGTTTTCCGGCTAGGTTGAATTCAGTCGCTGTCTGGAGGAGAATTCTAGCGGCCGGCTGCTCTGATCGGTAGTTTTCCGTGGGTTCTCCGATCAACACCAGGCGAATGCCGGAGCAGTACCCTAACAAACGGGCCACGGACCGCGCGCGATCTGTCCTTCCTATTCCTTGTCCTATCCTCTCCCCTTACACACTCACTTACACTAACATGCACTAAACTACCACATATCCCGGGAGACCGGTCGGGAGTTTAGAGCTTGTCCCGGCTGGGGCGGTGCCCCGCTGGTGGGAGAGTCCTGATTAGGGGGAAACCCCACTAGCCGACGGTGGGTCGGTGCCGGATCTCGCCATCCAGCGAGGTGAAAATCACCGCCATCTCCCGAGAAAAAAGCACTACACTAACGGGACTAATGACCGAAGCAGTTGACGCGCCCGGAAACACGAAAAAATCAATCACTCCTTTGGGCAGCAAACGGGATGCTTCGTATGTAATTCACTTTCAGTTCATCACACTTTCGCTTTGCTATAAATATTATGGATGATGCGAAATCCATGGAAACAACGAGAATATTCTAAGAGGTTCATTGTTACATGCAAATGCTCAGAAGTGCACCTTGCCCTTATTATTCTATAAACATTCTAGTTCCAGATGATCGTGGTGTTGAGGAGTAGAAATTTTATGAACAGTGTATTAATGAAGAGAGAAAAATAAAATATCCGTAAATATTTTAGTGAAGAGTTGGAATGACAAAATCATGAAGTAAAGAAAAGAACATTAAAAGGTTTCTAAATCCTTTTTTGCAGTTCATGATGGAAAATACGAAATTCAGGTGAAAACAAACCTTCACACTGTCTTATTGGGATTATTTGATCGTTTCGATCCGCATCAATATCGATATTCTACGTAGTATCTGGGGGGGGGGATTCTGGACATGTGCTATTTATTAACTTTTCCTTATAACGTTTTGTTGGCTAAAATTGTCTTAGTGAATGCTTTTATGATGCAATCAAGGAAATGTTAATGTAATATTTTGTCAATATACACCAGCTACAAAGAACAGTTAAATTCACACTCAGTATTTACTTTGAAGTATAGAGCAAAAATGTAATACTTTTTTTTCAGAGGTTAGAGATGTTTTAATATATGCAATCGTCAGTACATATAAGCAGCACATGCATTGAAAAAGACACATTTGTTGAACGAGGTTCTGTTTCTTTAGTATAAGAGTCAGCTATTTCTGCGTGTTGTTATCCTTTTTATGTTCAACTCCCGCCCCGAGAACCTTCTCGTCTTTTCTATTTACTCCCCTCGCCAGCGCAGCGGAGGAAAAAGGAGGGAGCCCTTCAACCGCGACCCCGCTCGCTACCCTCGAAGAGCCGGCTTGTTCCGCGCGGCGGAGGAGCGTGGGTATCGCGAGGGGGCGGGGCGGGGCGGAGTTGCTCGCGTCGAGCAAGTTGGCGTCCCGCGGCGCGGCGCCGCGCGGCCCCAGAGGAAATCACGACAGGTAGAGGGCACGGCCCCGCCCCTCCCCGCCCCGCCCCACCAGCGTCCGCCCGCCCGGCTGACCCCGCGCCGCCGCGCTCGCCGAGTTTAATTGCCGGGCGCCCTGGCTCCGCGTGCGGTGGAGGCCACGGGCCTGCCCCCCCCCCGCCCCCCCCCCCGCGCGGCTTTCCTGCATTTGATCCCATCTATTGCGAACGCCACTCGCGGCCTGAGCTGCGTGCGGCAGACAGCGCGGAAGAGGGGGAGAGGGGGAAGAAACATTATTTGTCTTTGTACTTTCTTTCTGACGCAAGCAGTACAGCAACTGCATCAGCTTAATATATGATGCGATAAATTTTGCATTTACGAAATCAAAAAGAATTTCTTGGAGGGAGATAGTGCTTATTTGAGTGGGGTTTCCCGTTCGCTAATGAAAAAATGTTCTTAATTGACATTTATGGCGTACCAATTACTCTCGAGATTTAACGCCATGCACTGTCAACCTAAGACCACCTGTGATTTAATGAATTGCAATTATATCAAATGATCTTCGTTATTATGTACCATAAATCAATCCGTCACATCAACTGTGACAAAAAGTTAAAAAGCTTGCCTATTCCATTATTATGTCACGTGGCAGATAAATGATGGTTATTCCATGTAAGATTCCAGCAGAGTAATCTCACTTGATGGACTTATAATAACTGCGCGTCATTGTGGACACGGTTAAATGGAATCCTATAAGGAATATCATGTAAGTGATCTTTTCACTGAAGAACAAACATTATTTGTTTCCTGAAGCAGTATATCTTTTCTGACATGTCACATGAAGAATGATGAGGATGGGGCTGCACCCAACACCGCATAGGTAGTGCCATCAAGCATTTGCATCACAAGATGCTGAGTGTCACATCGAGAGTCGACGATGCTTAAATAGAAGCAAACAAGTTATGTTTATTTATCTGCAACAGGACAGAGGAAATGATTAAATATATCTCACAATTGGTGTTTCAAAGAAATTCCAAAAGCTTGTATTTTGCAATTCAAGCGTGTATACACACATGGACATTGATGCGTAACTTTCTCTTCGAACAATACTTTCGAATATATCTTGTGCATAACTATTACCAACACTAACAGCAATATTTTTTTTGAAGATAAATAACGTTTCCTGGAATCTCGCAATTATAGAAATTGGATGAGATGTAGGGTTATGCTTTGGTTAGATAGAACTCATTGAAAGGCAAGGAGTAAAGATTTATTATTACGCCATTGTGTCAATGCAAATGCCTCCATTTGATAAGCATGTTTACTTGAAACGTTGCTCTCTTGCTAAGTCTTTACTTCAGTGACTGACATGGGCGAGGAAGGCGCGATCTTCCCTTCCGCTGCCTCTCGCCAGCCGCGTTAACAATCGCTTCTCCGCGCCTGCGGACGGAGAAGGCCTTGTTCGCAGGCATAACACGCGGCGACGCCGGGCGACGTAACCACTCGGTGACAGCCCTCGCGGCGCCGGAGCCGCAAAGTGCGCTGCGAAACCGTTGGGCTGCGGTTTGCCGCTCGTTAGGCGCGCGCGCGGGCGATCGCTTGGACGCGCCGCTCCGGCGGGAGAAACGCGCGCCCCGCGCCGCGCCGCTTCATCCAGTCGGGCTGCGGCTGCCCCGCTCGCGATGTGGAGCGACGCCGCTGCCGGCGATTTCGTCAGCCGCTGCCTCCGCCGCCGCCGCTTCGCCTTTCGTTCTGCTCTGCCGGCTGAGGTGGCTCCGGACACCAACGGCACTCAGGCACTGCTTTGGCACCGAAGGGATCGCGTCCCTTCGGTTGATTTTTTCGTGTTTCCGTGCACGTCAACTATTTTGGTCATTAGCCCCGTTAGTGTAGTGCATGTGTTTTTTTCTCTGGAGATGGCGGTGATCTTCCCCCGCTGGACGGCGAGATCCGGCGCCGACCTACCGTCGGCTAGTGGGGTTTCCCCCTAACCAGGACTCTTCCACCAGCGGGGCACCGCCCCAGCTGGGACAAGCTCTAAGCTCCCGACCGGTCTCCCGGAATATGTGGTATTGTAGTGCATGTTAGTGTAAGTGTGTGTAAGGAGAGAATAGGACAGGGAATAGGAAGGACAGATCGCACGCGGTCCGTGGCCCGTTTGGTAGGGTTGTGCTCCGGCATTCGCCTGGTGTTGATCGGAGAAACCACGGAAAACTACCGATCAGAGCAGACAGCCGCTAGAATTCTCCTCCAGACAGCGACTGAATTCGACCTAGTTGAAAAGCTAGTGTCGAAAGTCCTGCCGCCGTCAGGACTCGAACCTAGGACCTCCCGGTCAGAAGCGCTGCTGTGACACGTCCCTTCGATGACTGGCTACATTGCTAGGACCCATTCAGCCGCTGCCAGGAGGAGAATTCTAGCAGCCGGCTGCTATGATCGGTAGCTTCCCACGGTTTCTCCGTCCGACACCGCGCGAATGCCGGGGCAGTACCATAACAAAAGGATCGCGCGCGAACAGTTCCACTCCGTACTTCTACCACTTAGACTTACTATATGCTCTACACTACGACGAAAGTCGGAGTACCAGTCAGGATCTTATAGCTTGATCAAAGTGGGACGGCCCCCTCCGGTGTTAAAAACATTTAATACACTTACGAAACAAATAAACGGAGCAGTTGACACGCCCGTAAAGACGAAACAAGCAATTAATCGCGATGCGGAATGACGTTGCTGCCGTCGATTTCGTCAGCCGCTGCCACCTCCCCGCCGCCTTTCCTTTCGTTCTGCTCTGTTGCCGAAGGCAGAAGAGACCACGGGGGAAGGCACTTGTTTGCACTTTAGCCTTTCGCCTGCTTCGCGACTGTTCGCCATTTGTGAATGAATGAATGATGAAATGAGGCATGGTGCTGAGGTGATGTGCCATTGTTTCCCGCGCCTGCGCGTGTAAAAAAAAAAAGGTTGATTCATACGTTGTACCGGCAGCGGTGGCTCAGTGCATCAACTGATGTCACTGCAGCGCCTCTGACAGGGAAGTCCTGGGTTCGAGTCCTGACGGCGGAAGGATTTTCGACACTAGGTTTTCAACTAGGTCGAAATCAGTCGCTGTCTGGAGGAGAATTCTAGCGGCCGGCTACTCTGGTCGGTAGTTTTCCGTGGTTTCTCCGATCAACTCCTGGCGAATGCCGGAGCAGTACCCTATCAGACAGACCATGGGGCGCCCGCGATCTTTCCTTCCTCTTCCTTGTCATATCACCTCCCCTTACACTCACACTTACACTAACATGCACTACACTACCGCATATTCCGGGAGATCGGTCGGGGGCTTAGAGCTTGTACCGGCTGGGGCGGTGCCCCGCTGGTGGGAGAGTCCTGGTTAGGGTGAAACCCCGCTAGCCGACGGTAGGTCGGCGCCGGATCTCGCTATCTGGGGGGGGGAGATCACCGCCATCTCCCGAGGGGGGAACATGCACTACACTTACGGGACTAACGACCTAAGCTGTTAACGCTCCCGGGATCACTAATCAACCAACCAACCAACCAACCGTATGTCGTGGTGCTATTCGAACCCAAATCTTATTTTGTTCCGCGAGGACGGTTGCCGCCACGAATGACTGAGCTAGACAGTACGATGACTGTCTAGCTAGTCGTAGACTGAGTACGATGGAGTGCACGAACCGGAACGAGTTATGTTCTTTGCTAGAATTGTTATTAGTTCATTTGAGTACGTACCTGAAGGTTAGGGTGGAGTTCCTTTTATGATCTAAATTCGAGGCATCCATGTTCCTTGGGGTGACGGTATGGGCAGAGTAAGCGATCTCTCGCTGCTGCGAGCTTGGAGCTGTCCTGGAGCTCCGCTGCGAGGCCTCCGACCATTGGAGAGCGTTCGTCTGAAGAAATCTTTCGTCAGTTTCTTTAACCATGCGATTTATTGGAAGTTCTGAGAAAATTATGTTCTTTCCTTCTCGAATAGCGTAGCTTGTAAGCTCACCTCCTCTTGGACTTCACTCTACTTTCTGACGTCTCATTACAGAGACTTTCTCCGCTTCCTGTTTTCCTTCTAATCTTGTTGTCCGGTAAATCACCGTGGGAGACGTTCCGTTAATTGCTGAGTGGATTGTCTTCCTGTTTTCCCGTGCAACCGAATACGGTAATCGGGGTGCTTCTTCAATCGATAGCCTATTTCTCTTGTAGGTTGCTTAATTGATTGGCTTCAATTGTGGAAGGCAGTGAATCGAGGCTTAACATCGATGGTACATTTCTACGAAGGAATGTCGTATATGGTAATTTAAGATTTTCAGCATGGTAACTCACATAGCAGTGAAGTGGTAGTGCAGATTGAATTAACATACGTTTTGAAAAGTCTCAGCGACCAATAAATGGGTGTATTGAACATGTTTAGAAAACGTATCACGCAGAAGTTGCCATCAATCATCACACGTTTTTACTGATTCATGTTTGGGACATTTTGAGTCATTATAAAATTACTGCAAACTACATTATTTCAAGTAATTTAGCCTGCTCTGATCGGTAGTTTTCCGTGGTTTCTCCGATCAACGCCAGGCGAATGCCGGAGCAGTACCCTAACAAACGGGCCACGGACCGCGCGTGATCTCTCCTTCCTCTTCCTTGTCCTATCCTCTCCCCTGACACACACACTTACACTAACATGCACTACACTATCACATTCCGGGCGACCTGTCGGGAGCTTAGAGATTGTCCCGGTTGGGGCGGTGCCCCGCTAGTGGGAGAGTCCTGGTTAGGGGGAAACCCCACTAGCCGGCGGTAGGTCGGCGCTGGATCTCGCCATCTAGCGGGGGACGATCATCGCCATCTCCCCAGGAAGAACATGCACTACACTAACGGGACTAATGACCAAAGCAGTTGACGTGCCCGGAAACACGACAAAATCAATCAATCAGTCCAGTAATTTAATTGAATCCTTCACTCACTTATTGATGTTGGCAGTTGAATTAGTGTAAAGCTCTGCAGCCTTCTCCTTGAAAGAGCCAACGGACGCAAGTCTCTGCTCGTAGCCATCGGCTCATGCAGCTGGTGAGCGGCGGTTCCGGCGCGGAATTCCACAGCGGGCGCTGCGCCGCCTGCAAGGGGCGGCGGGATGCCTCGGGCGGAGCGGGGCGGGGCGGGGCGGGGCGGGGCGGGCCCGCCCACGCGAAGGCGCAGGCGCAGGCGCGCGGTGAAAGACAAGGGGCGGCGACGCGCGTCGCGGGCTCGAGCTCGGGAACGGGGCGCTCTCCTTGACCCGCCGCGCAGGCTCCGGGTTCGAGCCCGCGGCGCGGCAGGTGGCGCAAGTGACCGCGGCGCGTTGCGGCCGCGCGGAGAAACCTCCTCGCCCCTGGGAAAGAGAACCGCTCGCCTATCCCGGGCATTGGCTTGCAAGCCACTCTCAACAATCAAATGGCGGGTTTAATTTTATGCGCTAATCGTAAATTTCGTATGAGAGGTGTCCAGAGTGAAGATTTTGTTTTGTTTTTTATTTATTTATTTTACGTCAAAAACAGTTAAAACTGCGTATGTCGTGCTATGGGGAGAAGTGAATTCTGTGCACATTTTCAAATGAACTGAACAATAAAAAAAAGCTCTCATGTAATAAAATCTATTTTCAAGGATAAATAAGGAATAAATTTTGGGCTCTTATCCATGATGTCCTTCGTCAAGGAATAATACTTCCTGCCGCGACAACATGGGAACAGTAATTTGAATAACTGTATTTCCCACTGAATTCTAGAAGACGTGAACCGACAACGAAGTTACTTTTATGTCCAGAAACAAAACAAGGGGCCATCTCAGCATTTGCTCAATGGATCAGGGAAACTGGACGAAAAACCTGATCGAGATGGGGAATGACGGTGTTACGAAATGACTTGTAAAAACAGTATTTTAAGATGATACGGTTCGTAGGTTTTGGTTCTATTCCTAGACATAATAGTATGTGATGTTCCTGTCAAAAATTGTGTGTTCGTTTTGTGGTTTTGGACTCGTGTGAGATGGGCGGCGAACCGAGCGGGCGATTCGTACGTGTCAACCGATTCAGGAGGTAGGACACGGCCGCCCCGGGAGTCTCCGGTCGGGCGGCGCGGCGCGGAGCGGAGCGGAGCGGAGCGGCGTGGAGCGGCGCGCGCCGGGGCTCCAGCGGCCTGCGACGGCTGCTTTCTCGCTTGCGCAAGCGCCGCTCGCGGGGGCGGGGGGCTACGCCGATCACACGCCCAGCTGAGCCCCCTCTCGGCCCCCTCGCGGCCCCCTCGCGGCCCCCGCCGGGGAGCGAACCGGCGCCCCTGTGGGCTCCCGCACTTTCGCCATTTCTCGGAATTCAGTCCCGCGGTCGTACGAACGGGCGGTGATGCATTGGAGATGTTCCGCCTCGTTCCTTTAGTGTGAGGAAACGACACGTGCAAACAACGGAATGGGGCGGAGTGAATCGATTGCTCGGTTGCGGATTTCCAAATGCTATTACAAACGCTTGCGTTTTCGTCTCTGCTGCATTCAATAAAACGAAGGAAACGCTACTCTCAGAAACAAAGTGTGAGCTCTTTCTCAAGAGAAGGGGAATGGCTCGCGTCGTTCACGTCCCGACTGGGTTCTCATTTTGCATTTTCTAAACCAAAGGGTGAAATAGGAAACCACCCTCAACAGTGAATACTGAACATGAATAATAATTTTCCCGCAAACTGAATTCCAAAGACTTTCAGTTCTACTAGTTACAATTTGCATAAGACACATAACTACTTGTACACATACGACTAATAAAATGTACGCCAGATGAACTACTTTCTTTTGTGTCTTTATTGCATAAGATTGTATTATCGTGCTAAAGGAGGGAGATCGATTATTTTACATCGTTTTCTCGCTCAACTTTGTGTCGAAACGTCTCCATTGATGTAGAGAATCGGCGTACTACACGATAATATTCATCAATGGATGAACGTGGTACGATAATCGTTTAGTTCGTTCACGAATTCGCCTTTAATCTGCCTCGTTTGATCCACTGATAAAGATCACACCGTGTCAGATAAATGAAATTGTATCGTAGGACGTTTGAAAAGTATCGATTCGTTTTGTGAGTGACTTTTTAGCTTTTGTGACACTTTGGATAATTACAGTATCACTGGTGCATAACATTAAATATGATAGTTTTTTTTTCGTGATGCATTTCCGCTTTAACACAATTCCCTGCTTGACATTCTAATTCACATTTCTTATCAGTGTCACAAAGCTAATAACACTATCTGTTTTTCGTCAAATATCTCCAAGATATTATCTCTATACTTTCAAGTATTCCGTTTTGAAGTAGACTATCACGTATTGACAAACCCGAAATTTTCCTTAAGATCGGGAATTGCCCGTTACGTTGTATTTAGCATTGTTTTGCCTTACGTTTCACACCTCTCAAAAAAATGTATCGCATGTATAAAAAATGTACTCCCGCCCAAAATAAACAATTGTAGCAGGTTGTGAAAAAAATGCGCTCATTGGAGATAACATTTAATAGAAAAACAACTCCGGAGTTTTAAAAAATGCTGAAAATATTCTTAATCCTATCCTAGGCCACAACGTTCTTTTTTATAGTCAGACGGGGTTTCCGCTCTTCAAACTACAGTAGCTGATAAGCAAATCGAGAACTTTCCACACACGTCTGTTCAGTCGTGTCATGATACATTTGTAGGTTAAACAGGTAGCAGATATGTTGCAGAGATAAATTTATTAGATCTTAGCTGCATGATGACTGACTATTAAATTTCTATAGTTTTACATACACCGTGCATCACTTGTATTTGTAGATAGTAACTTAGGCGCTCTCTTTCTCTACGGCATGAAGGTATACACAAATTTCTACATTTCTGTTGTTCAATCAGATTTATTTTGGTTTATCTGTATAAACGATCAGCCAATTATCTATTCACGTGCCCTGAAATGTCACGCGATGCGTTGGCGAAATTCAATAGCGATTTGTTGTGGCACGAACTGATCAGAATAAATTGCGAAATAATCTTGGAAATAATGATAATTGAACTTCGAAAAAAAATAAAAAGTTGCTAAAAAGAACAATTTATTGTTCAGTGATGTTAAAAAGCTGTGGATTAAGTGACCGAGTGAGCTTTTTATAAAAGATATGGTGAAGAAAGGACTGTTGGAAAGACATTTCGTTGAAACGGTTTTCTTGATGTTAATGTTCCGGGGATATAATTTAAACTTTTTCCATTGCCTTTCTTCTGTAGTCTTTACGTTCTTTCTCTTTTATTTCAAAACCTAGAACTGTTTTGAGTGATGGGTACCTTGGGTTATTTGGAGTAGCACACTGATTGCCTCTTATTACATAAATAAAATCTTAAATTGATATTGGAGCAGTATACTCATATCCATTTTAGACCGAAATTCTTTTTTTACTTATGAAAAATGGAAAAAAATTCATTACATGAAGTAAAGAACCTGTATTATCAATTGGCATTATATTTATTGATATATGTTTAATATCAATAAATTTCTGTATAATGTTGAAGTGGCCGTTAATAAGTGTTAACGCCTATGAAAAATGGAAAAAAATTCATTACATGAAGTAAAGAACCTGTATTATCAATTGGCATTATATTTATTGATATATGTTTAATATCAATAAATTTCTGTATAATGTTGAAGTGACCGTTAATAAGTGTTAACGCCTACGATAGGGATATATGATGACTCGAAAATTCCCAGAATCATAAGATTGGGAAACGTTGCGTGAGTTTCAGATTCCCCGATCGTAACATGTTTATGGAATGGCCACGCACCCTCGTACAAACAGAAACTTTCGCCCATGTGGGGCTCCTTCGGGGCGTGGATGCATGAGGGCCCGCGCCTGGAGACAAGATGGAATTGGCGGCGTGATCTGTGCCCTTGAGATAACGCGGTGCGCGATAAGCGTCAGCCGCCGTGACGGCAATGGAGGCGGCGCCTGCGCTTCGTCGCCGGCGCCCCACCCCCACCCCAGCCCCCCGCCCCCGCCGCCCACCACGACGCTGTCCGCTCATCGCCCTCAGATCGCCGCTGATTTAGTAGCGGCTGCGGACGCTTTGCGGGTGGAACGTCCTGTGCGGTGCTCTGCCATCCAAGGCCAGGCTCGTGGCGGTCGGCGACGTTGTGCTTTTCGGTAGCGAAACCTTCGCCTTAATTGTAGGCATTCCTGCTGAAGTTATTACGAGCTTTTGTTTGTACGTAGTTTGTTGAGAAGTTCGTTTGTAGTGAGTGTGTGTGGTGAATAGTGCTGGATATTCATCTGCGGAAGGAAATGAAGGGAAAATGCCAGAAGGTGAGTTAAAAAGTAGTATTTTAGCGGTAATGTGTCCTCACACGCCGGAATCCCATTTGAAGTTTTTAAAAAAATTGTTACTTGACTTAAAAATATCGAAGTTGTACGGTCAGTAGATCCAAAACGGAAGGTGACGATGTTGCTTATTGCTTCGGCTGACACTGACCACTGCCAATGTCCGTTGCTAAGATGCTGCTTTCAGTGGCTTGCTTTATTGTAACACGTCGCGCATTGATAGACACGCTTGAATGCAGATTTACGGCAGGGAAGGACAGGCTCAGTTAAGATTATCGTTGACTATGGCGTTGTCGACCCTAACTCTTCGCATACTGATTCACTCTCGGACTATCTAAATGGAAACTCTGCTGTAGAAGGAAATAATGCAATATCTGCATGGCGTTGGCACCTCACGTCTGTTTTGAATGTGTGGTATTCCTTAAGGTCTAGTAGAACCGGACTAAGTTAGTAATTCTGTCGTAGGAATACATAATACGTACTACGATTAAAAAAATATATTTTACTGCAGAGTTACAGTAAGCTCTTAAGCGCTTCTAGGATATCCAGCAGTAATAGTAAATATTTGTTTAAAAAAAAGATTTATGTGTGTTTTAATTCTAACGCCATGAGTACTTTGACAAAACCTGTAGGTGATACATTGATAATTGCGCATTTAATCAGTTTAACGAATATCCTCAACAACGCTTCAATAGTTCGAATGGGTAATAATCCGGACATTCTACACTATTGTCTCCAAAAATATTTTCTGAGAATGTATCTGCCTCGACGTCCTTAATGACTCGTGCTTAGTTTTTCAAAAGAACATCTCATTTGTTTCTTTAAGAGTAGAGATCTGGTACTAAAGTACATAATACGGTCACTAATATCCGGGAAACAAAACTACTGTAATAAACGCTCATGTTCATCTCAAACGTCATAACGTTGATGAGCAGACCCAGAATGCGTTCTGAAACATGGAAGAAGCGCCCGTTCCTGGCGAGTGCAATTTACGTTCGTGAACTCGATCGGCCTTCTTAAATTCCAGAAATGTTTGTAGCCAGCGGCCCCCTTTAAGGCCAAGCGAGTTTGGTGGCCAGCCCTGCGAATCGCGGGCTCCGAGGCGTTTGTCTGTCCTCTACTGTCACGACCGCCGCTCGCCCGCGCTTGATGGGGCCTAATGGGCGTAATTGATGGCCGAACGCCTGCGCCGCCAAAAGCCGCGCTCCAACAGGCTGCCCGACAGGGCCTCCGGCGTTGGACGGAGGATGAACTTCTTACGTTAGTCCGTTGGACGAAACGATGGAACGATCGAAAATCCATTTCTGAAAATTGAATGTGGCGTGGAGTGTGGAACACTGCGGCCGTGAAGGTCGCTCTGGGGACATATTCGTCCTTGAACAATGCAGGTCACCCCTTTTTTTAGATCCACCTATTCTATTACATCCTTGCGTGTTGATCCGTTTAACAAAAATGGAATTTTATTAATTTTAGAGGCAGATTATAACAAATAAATATTAATTAAAAATAGGGAATGCTAATTATTTTAGAATATTTATGTTTGGACATTGAACCGTCTGGTTTTGGCAGCGTTGAGCCAATAATTATTCTCAAAATACTCTGTCACTGTCAGAGCACTTGTTCGTGGAAGGTTACATAATTTTGCTTTCACAGATCCTCAGTTGCCCATTTCCCTGAAATATCCAAATTAATAAAATAATTATTCGAAACTCTTTAAGATCGCCGTACATTATTTCGACACGCGCGTTCAGGAAAGAATAGTGATTTCCTTTGCTCTAACCTGTGAGAAAGCGATTTTAGTCAGTCATGAAATTGCATTTTATTACCACTTTTTTATTAATTTGTTGATAAGAACGTTAAGTACATCACTTTCAAATGAAATATCAAGAAACCAGGGCATTGTTTCAAATAATAACGGAAAAAATAAAGAACTCCAAAATTGTGACTTTCCTGCTATTTTCAGGCGGGTGTTACGCACGTAGTCCTTGTAATTTCTTCAAAAAATAAGTGAAAACATTATCAATATCATTAAGTACAATGACAAAAACGATTTGCAATAGCGTTGGCAGAAATGATTTAGTCTTTTTAAATGATTCAGGACACTAATAGACTATATTTATTAGGTTTCTAATTGAATGAATTGCATTTCATTTACCTTACGTTTTTGTGTATTGACTAATGTCTTGCATGATTCAGCTCTTTGCTCCATTAATGTACAAGTTACTTGTTTGCGAAGTGCCGGTGCGTTGAACAACACGTTTTTTGAACGAATAACTGGGAAATTTGACGAGGTACTTTAATTTTAATTACTACGTAGAGAACAGCTGGAAATAAAAAGAAAGCTGCTGGAATTAGGTTGCAGCGTCTAGGCTGTAACTCGTGCTCTTGATGTGCTCGCTGATGGCGTTAAAAATTTACGATTCTCGTACAATAACCGGGGTTTCACTGTCTGAGAACAAACGGGCCACGGACTGTGCGCGATATTTCCTTCCTCATTCGTGTCTCGTCTCACTTTACACATTTATTTTTACTACTTGAACGTCACCATCAGATATGTCCTGAAACTAGTCGGGAGCTTGAAGCTTGTCCCAGCTAGGGCGATCTCTCGCTGGGGGAGGTACCTTTAAGGGGAAACCTCGCCTGATGTGACTGCCCAGCGGAGGAGGAACACCGCCACGTCCCCGGTTCTCACACGACTTCACTCACGGGACATTCGACCCAAGGCGTTTGACGGGCCCGGAATGTACTTACTGTACTACTAGGTCGTGTCAGTTGTTGCAGAATTCCTCGCCGCACGCACGTCCATTGCTTGGGGCGGGGGCGGGGGGGCGTGGTTCAAGGCCCACCGGTGCGCAGCGGGGCAGGCGGCCGCTGCAGCTGGCGCGCTGCCCGCGCCGCGCCTTTTCACACGCTGGCCGGTCTGGCTTATTAGACGCGAACGAGTAGCCGCGATCTGATTGCCGCCGTTCGCCCACCGGCCCTCGACAAGCTCGTTCGCGCTGCTACAAGCGACGTGCGGTCAGGGTGTTGGGTTTTTTGAAGCATTGAGCGTAGGATCTCAAGACCTAACACCTTTGAAAAAAAAAAGTGTCGTTTGGAGCGTAACCAGATTTTGCATCACAGCAAGTGGATTTTCCGTGGGAGTGGGAGAGATTGAAAGTCCAGCCAATTTAACATTTTTATTGAGAATATTACATATATTCGTATTTTCAAGGAATTTGTATTTAAATTATATCATGTTCAAGTGAGATGTTACTATTGATTTGAATTCTAAAATCTTAAAGTTGCGCTTTTCTAGCAACGTCTTGGGTGGAGAGGGAGGGGCTGAAGCCGCGTTGAAAATATTTGCTTATGTTTTGTTCAAAGGGTGCTACGTTAATAATTTTCATAATCAGTCCAATCTTTCAACGTTTGTGAAAATTATCGAGTCTTTGGAAAGCAATGCACTGTTATATTGATAATCTTGAATTTTACGGTCAGGAATCTTAGAGTGAATTGCCAGATGGTGTGTGTGTGTGTGTGTGTGTGTGTGTGTGTGTGTGAGAGAGAGAGAGAGAGAGAGAGAGAGAGAGAGAGAGAGAGAGAGAGAGAGAGAGAGAGAGAAATTTTTAACTGTTATAAAGTGAATGGGTGGAAGAACGGAACACAGTCCTATCGCTTCAAATTGTACTCAATTCTACTGTTTTGATTTGAAAAATCACTGCGCTGTCTGTCACGGAAGTGACGAATATCGTTGAAAAATTGCAAAATGAGTCGTTTGAAATGACTTCTTTTACGGTGTGCATTTCACCATGAACGTTTAATATAATCGGCATTGAAAAGCGTGACATTTTGTCGGTAAGGTGAAGTTGCTGTAATTGTAATTAGAGAGGTCTTCCTTCTAGTCCTAGGAACGCCATCCGATTCCGAGGGACCTTGCATCTGTGGCCGATCGGCGCCACGGCGACATTTACGGGGCCCCAATTGCCTGGCAGCGCGGAAGCGCGGGAGCGGGCGATTGCAGTGGCCGGGTGTTGCGTGCGCAAGGCCCCCACGGCATTCGCTTCCCGCGAGGGCCGAGCGGACGCGGGGCGGCCTTGCGAGGCCGCACCCCCCCCCCTCCCGGGCCTTCGCTGCGGGAAAGGCTGTTGGGCTTTTCGTTCTGTTTCTTCTTTGGCTTGACAATGCCCCAAGAGCCCTAGTTCCGCAGTCGGATCGATTCGTCAATGCGTCCCCGGTGTAAGTCAGTTCAAATGTGCATGTTTGCGAAGTGCCGGTGCGTTGAACAACGCGTTTTTTGAACGAATAACTGGGAAATTTGACGAGGTACTTTAATTTTAATTACTGTTTAGAGAACAGCTGGAAATAAAAAGGAAGCTGGTGGAATTAGGTTGCAGCGTCTAGGCAGTAGTGCTGTAACTCGTGCTCTTGATGTGCTCGCTGATGGCGTTAAAAATTTACGATTTTCGTACAATAACCGGGGTTTCACTGTCGGTAATGATGTGGTTAGCGGGGAGACGGAGTGGATGGTGTATTAGAGTGACTTTGGGTCTGATTCTCGTTGAACAGTTCCGGCTGTGACATGTACGCGCCTTCGGCAAACCAGTGCGCCAGATATTCCTCCTGGGTTTTTCTTTATAGTAGGTGCTTTGTGTTGTTTCTTCTGAGAAGACCCTGTATGCTTTCATGTCTTCCTGCCGTCGCGAGAAATTATTCTTGCACGTTAATAGAAAACCTAACATTACAGGCTTCACAGACCATACACGTACCATTGCTAGTGTAATGATTTTCCTTGCAATGAGTATTTCTTGAAATGGACTTTTTGACATTGAACTCAATATGCTTTTACGTGTTATTACTCTCCTGACCTTATCTTTTTAACACTTTCCAAGATGCATTTTCTTGCTGACTCACTGGAGGTTCGCGATGGAAGGACGTGCATAGAATTGAGACACCATTCAATGCAGCAGCACCATACTTACACCTCCGTCTATGCATTTTCGTTTCGCGCGGCCGCCGCTTGGCCGCGCGCAGGTTGGGAGTCGGCGCCTTGCGAAACCGAAAGTGGTTTTCCTTAGCGAACAAGAGCACATCGCCCGTAATAAGCGCCGCCGCCGAGGTTGGGCCCGGTGCGTGGAGGTGAACCGCGCGGGCTCAGCAGTGAATGGCTGCGCGTCCTCGCGGCGCGCCGGCTGCTGCTGCTGCTGCCGTATCTGGGCCGCGCTTATCTGCGACGGGGTCAGGGTCGCAGGGGAGTACGTCTGCCTCGCCGGCGGCAGCGCGTCACTGGGCAATGAAAACCCCGGCATGCCGTCTTCCTACTTCTTACAATAGAAGCAAACCATTTGTTATTAAAATACAGAAAATGATAGAAAGATAAATCCCTGAATTTTAACTTCGTAGTACAAATCTAGTATTGGAAGATTCGAGCCACATAAAGTCATTTAAAAGTAGTATCTCTCTAAATTTGGAGTTACGAACCGTATCCACTACCTCTTATCTCAAAAGTTTGTGAAAACATATCAAAAATTGACCAGATGAATGATGTACTGGGAAACGAAAAACTAGAAAGAAACTATCAAACCTCTTAATAACAAAAATACGGAATTAAGTAATATTTGTGTACAAAAATTCATAAGTTTTCTAGCGAGGGGAGTGGAATGCCGTTAAAAATCATCGCATATCTCACAGGACCAAGAACTTTAAAATAGGTGCCACTGCTGACGGTGATATTTGGTGGTGCACGTCGCAATCGATCAACTTTCTGAAATAAAATGTTAACTAGAGCCATTGTTGAAATGGTTTCATTGGCTACGCCAGTACGCGAACCATTACGAAGCAAAGATAACCGTTGCCACGGGCGACGCCAGCAGAGGCGGCGGCGGCGGCAGTGCGCGAGCGGGCGGAGGCGCGGAACCGGCCGGGCGGCCTTGCCGAGTCCGGCGTTCGCGTCCCGTTACTCGCAGCGGAGGAGGGGGCGGCGGCGCCGCGGGCGAGGGCGTGGGGCTCATCCGGCCGCGCCCGCGACGAGGCGCGTCGCTCGCTCCCTCCCCTCCCCCACCCCCCTCCCAGGAGGCGGCGGCGGCGGCGCGACGCGACGCGTTGCGTTGCGTAATGCCTTGTGGAGGAGCTATTTTCGGAGAGACGCATAGTTGCGTCTGAAATGAGCTCCGGCGGTGGCGGTGGCGGGCGGTTGAATGGTTTTTTGGCGGCAGGCGCGGGCGCGCCTGCCACACGCTCCGCCCGCGCTGGCCTCGGGCCCTGCGATAGCTCGCCCGCCCGCCCGCCCGCCCGCCCGAGGGTGATGACCGCGCGAGAAGTTCGAGGTCGCCTTATCAGTTTTCTGTTTCCATCTGGCGCGCAGGCGGCGCGGGGGCCTCTGCATTGAGCCAGGATGTTGTGGAGGCCGACTGATTTTTCGATTCTGTAGAGGAAGAAATAGAATTTATTTCTTCGTGGCTATTTTAATGCTTGTTTCATACTGCATAGATTGTGTATGACGGTCCTATTCTTTTCTAATCTTGGAGACTGAGAAACCCCTCAGTTCAGCAAATTGTGCTACAATGATGAGATTGGTCCACATGATTAAAATCCAAGGAAAGTTCTTCTACATCTCTCTCTCTCTCTCTCTCTCTGTCTCCCTGATTACCCAAGAACCGAGGGGTGTCGTCACTGGTGGATGACAGCCGCACGCACTGGCAATGTACCGTGGCCGCGTGTGTGGTGCGATTGCGAGTGCCGGGTGAGGCAACGCTCGTCCAGAAAGACTTCGTTATTGGGCCGGAGATGGTCCCGCGTGTGAACGCTCGCGCGGGCGCGTCGTATTTCTGTCTCGCGGCCGTCAATGTCAGGGGGCGTGCGTGGGGCCCGCTCGCGGCTGCGCGCTCTCCCTACAAGGCTCTGGGTTAGTCACGCGGCCGTGCGCACACCGCTCGCAAATGGGTCGAAACGTCGCGTCGGCAGAACGAAACTGAATGGGAAAAATAGAGAATTCTTCACTTCAAAATGCCGAACAATTTGGAGGAGATCAATCACATTGAAGTTGTTAAATAATGTTTATATAAACTCGTATTTATTTGTTCTGGTTATTTGTATATATCTACTATTTTTTAACCAGGCAATACCTTAAATAATAATATATGATAATAATGATATAGAACTCATTTCCATGACTCAAAAGGTATAATTTTCAGCGTCAATCATTTGTATATTTTCAAATGATGTGAAGATAGAGACAAGAGAGATGCATGATGCATTTGAAAAAGAAAAAAAATGTAGCTCACGTCATCACAGGAAAGGGGTTAAATTTTTGGTCCAAATGGTAGAGTTAATGAAGTAGATGAAGGAGGTAGAATGCACTATGATTATAAACTTGAAAAATAGAAGCATCGAAAAAGATTTTTAAAAGCGGACATGCTCATTTATTATATTATTTCCTTGTGCTCGTTACAAATATTTTATTGCGTAATCCCGTACGCGCGCATTGCCTGTCATTACGCACCACTGTGCGTCAGGGTGCTGACGACACGTGGGCGACGCGAGGCCGCGACGTCTGCGACGCGCATTGCGTATGTCTGTCTGTCTGTCTGTCTGGCCTCCAGTGGTTTGCGAATGGCTGAATGATCGGTTTCTCTGTTCGGATGGTCTTCATTTTCTATGTGTTCTAGTCGGTGTAATCAGACTTCGAATAAATAGTGTATCCAGAATGACTGCGTTCAGATTAGTTCGGAAACAAGAATACATAAGTAGGAAAGGAGGTGATGTTTACTATTTTAAATCGAACCTCTGTGTTGTGTTTTTGTATGCTCCTAGTTCTTTGAATTGCCAATTACCATTTTCATATATCCATATTTGACACCCAACGAAAACGTTTACAATGTAATACTACAAACAAATCGACTAAATGGTCGGTCTTTGAAGTAATGATCTTGGCTTGCATTTCACGAGATTTAATATTGTTGACTGAGCGCGTATTAATAAGTAAATAGAGTACACCAAGCGTGGAATTTAAAGTGAGAACTTTACCAAAGCGGAAACCAACAAACAATTTGAATGCAAAGAAGCTGACGTTGAACTACTAGTTAGGCCAGGATTATTCATGACTCATTTACAGCCAATAAAAATCCTTTGTCAAGTCCCTTTCAGCACTCTTCTATTACTGCGCGTTCGTAAACGAGGAAACGAAAGATTCCGTGAAAAACAGTTTGTTGAAAGCATGGTGTTCGTTCTCAGTAGACGGCGCGTCGTCGCATAAACAGCGCTGTGCTCGCGGCTGATCCGCTCGGCACAGCACAGCACGTGGGCGGCGACTTGCATCACACGCACCTTGAACACGCCCCCCCCCCCACGTCGAGGCACTTCCGCGTGGGCAGCGGGTCCATTATGCTGGCTCTCTTCAACAATGCCACACACCATTTAGCAGTGGAGTATTTCGGGGGAAAAGTTAATACGTCGTAGTGTGTAAGTAATAGAAAACATTCATATGCGAAACATGCATCTTCAAAAAACTTAAAAAAAGGCATTTGGAAGTTTTCTCCCCCTCCAAGATATTTCTTGGGATCAAATGCTTTAGATCGAGTCAAAAAATTGTATTTGAAGCAGTTGCCTTTTGAGAAGTGTACGTTTCATTCACAATGAAACAATTTTCATTGTAAAGTTCACGACCATCGATGAAACAAGAGCTGTAGTTCATGGGATAGGTAAATTGTAAACAATTTTCATTGAAACTACATCTCTAGAAACAATATTCAAATTTTCGTTGCCTCAAAAGAAAAAAAACAATTCAACTTCTGTATTTGTTGTGCATTTTCGCGAATCTGTGTAGTTGATCATCAATCAACAAATTAACAAATTATTTTATTTCGATTAAAACATCATTCAATAGACATTCCTTGCCTGTAAGAAAGGATAGTCACGTTTACCCACGTGAATAGTGTGTTCATCGAGTAAGTTTTCGCTCGTATTACGTTCGAATTAGTTTGTGTTTGGAGAGAAACGCACTATGCCTTTACGCTGCCCTTCCCCAAGGCCACCGCGGCCTGATCGCGGGCAGGCCGGTGCGCGCGCCCCGCCCCCGCCCGCCGAGCGAAGCCCCACGAGGGGAAGGACAGACGCCGCTAAATTTAGCCGCGGCGCTTGACGTTTATTTTAAAGAGGCGCTAGGAAGCGAGCGAGGGCGTGGACGGAGGCGCCCGCGGCCAAGTCCCTTGGAGGGCGAACAGCCGCCAAGCCTTCGCGTGGGCCACGACGGCACCGCCTGGCGGCGCTGCGCGGCCGAGCCGCCGCGGACCGAGTGACGTCACTCATCTCATTTGCCTCATTCCGCCGCAAGGTTGCACCACATTATCATTGGTCGGCGGCGGCGCGCCTTCCCATTGGTCTGACGTCACGGACGCCTTTCACTGCGCGCCGGCGTTGCCTGGTAACACGCCGCGGGGAAGGGGGGCGCGGCGGGAGGGGAGGGGAGGGGCTCGGCGGGGCGGCGCGCCGCGCCGCGGCTGCTGCTGTGTCAGTGGGGCCAGTGGCGAAGCGGCAGCTGCGCGGGCCGGTCGCTAGTGCGTGGTGCTCCGGTGAAGTCGCTGCTTGTGTGGGTCAGTCGGCTGCCTCCGCTGTCGCGAGTCGGTGGGTGGCACGTAGTGAGGGAGTGCGCGCGCGCCGCGGCTTTGGACGAGATCGCGGACGGTGCGCGGGCCTTTGGCAGCCAGTCGGACGGAGAAGGAGCGGACGGGCGAGTGCTGCAACGAGCCCGGCCTAGCGAGGTGGGTACACCCGTAGAATGTTCGCGAAGTGGAACGGCCCGTTTCGGCACTTGTTGAATGCGGCCAGTTCGTATGACGGGTTCGTCGGTGATACTTGTAAATTGTTGGCAGAAAGTAATGAATACGCTAATGTGAAGTGACTCGGCGTATCGCACGATGCGCTGCAAAACGAGTAGTTCGTATTAGGCGCACACCAATATAAGGTTAAGTAGAGTGCGGCTCGCGTCGTTCTAATTTCGAAGTGCAGTTCAGTTTCTCTAGATTAGTGTGAACATGCTGCTTCGTGTGATGCTGCAGTGTTCTTCTCACTTGCAAAAGAGGATGTTGAGTTGAGCGAGACACACTTCTGACCTTTTGTAACGTGCGCGGGCTTCGGCCTTGGAATTTTCTGGTTTCTCTGCACGACGCTCACGATTGTGCTTGTAATAGTGTGCTTAGCGTTGTGGTTTCGTATTGAGGCCCGCGATCTTTAGTGAACTACAAACGGAAGTTTTGTAATTCAGATGATTTCAATGTCTGTGCCTTTTCTAATGTGAGTTGTATATCGGTGTACTAATGGGTTTTTTTCCTTTCGTTGCAGTGCGGCTCTTTGGAGGTGGGTGAAGACCGCCGCCGACGGGTCACCATGGAGACTCTGAACAACTTGGGGCAGCAGGCGGCAGCGGCGGCGGCGGCTGCGGCGGCCGCGGCGGCAGGCAAGGGCGACGCCGACGGGTCCGGCGCCCCGGGCAGCAACACCGGGGGCGGCGGGGGCGGGTCGGCCGGCAGCGGGGGCGGCGGGGCGCAGCAGCGCCTGGCCGTGCTGAGCTACGAGCAGGTGCGCCGCCTCAACGACGTGATGGACGAGGTGGTCAGCATCCACGGGCGCGGCAACTTCCCCACGCTGGAGGTGCGGCTGCGCGACCTGGTGACGGTGGTGCGCGCCAAGCTGGAGGCGGAGACGGCGTCGGGCGGCGCGGGCATGCGCGTGCGGGACATCCGCCTGAACGGCGGCGCCGCCTCGCACGTGCTGGCCACGGAGTCGCAGCCGTACAACGACCTGGACCTCATCTTCGCCGTGGAGTTGTCTGGCGGCCGCGACTTCGACCGCGTGAAGGCGGCCGTGCTCGGCTCCCTCTTCGACCTCCTGCCCGAGGGTGTGAGCCGCAAGCGCATCACCACGTGCTCCCTGAAGGAGGCGTACGTGAGCAAGATGGTGAAGGTGAACAACGACGGCGACCGCTGGTCCCTCATCTCCCTGGGCAACTCGCGCGGCCACAAGAACGTCGAACTCAAGTTCGTCGACTCGATGCGACGGCAGTTCGAGTTTTCCGTAGACTCTTTCCAGATCGTGCTCGACTCCTTGCTGCTGTTCTACGAGTGCAGCGAGCTGCCGATCGGCGAGAACTTCTACCCCACGGTCGTGGGAGAATCCGTGTACGGAGACTTCCAGGAGGCTCTGTACCACTTGCACAAGAAGCTGATCGCGACCCGCCACCCCGAGGAGATCCGCGGCGGCGGACTGCTCAAGTACTGCTACCTGCTGGTCAAAAACTACAGGCCCGCCCGCCCGGACTACATCAAAACTCTGGAGCGATACATGTGCTCGCGCTTCTTCATAGACTTCAGCGACATCCAACAACAGCGCGGCAAGCTTGAAAACTACCTGTGGAACCACTTCGTGGACCCGGAGGAGGAGGCGCTAAAGTACCAGTACCTGATGCTGCTGCACAGCGTGGTGGAGGAGTCGACGGTGTGCTTGATGGGCCACGAGCGCCGCCAGACGCTGGACCTGATCAAAGAGCTGGCGTACCACGTGCTCTTCCAGGAGCAGCAGCGGCTGCTGACGCAGCCCGCGGCCCTGCTGTACGCCAACGGCTACTACTACGCGCCCGTGATCCCGTACCCGTGCACGTGCGCGGCGTGGATGGCGTGCTCGTCGTGATGGTGCAGCGTGCCCGGGTGCGGCGGGCCGCCCCCGCGGGCCGGCCGCCCGCGCGCCCGCGCCCCCGCCCCCGCCGCCGCCCGCAAGGACTCTGCTGACAGCGCGCGCCCGCGCCGCGCCGCGGACAGCCGCTCATCGGGCCGCGATGTTTTCCTGTGCGAAGTGTAAAGTTTACATTTTCCAACTCAGAAAAATTTGCTGCAAAAATTGTCAAAAAAATTCTGAGGAAATAAATCCGCGCCTGACGTTGAGAGTGGTGACTTAGTGAGATCCGTCGAGTAAGGCTGATGTACAAAGTTGACCGCCTCGGCGGTCAAACGCGAGGTGTATTGGTTACTTTGGAGCCTCTCAACGCCTTTTGTACCTGTGAAAGTTGTAAAAAAAAATTAAGCAACAGACTGGTGGCCCGATATAAAGGGCAGCGGTTAGCGGCGGTGGCGGCTGCATAGTGTGATGTGTTGGATGTGCCTATGATGTGCTAATTTTTTTGCTAATGTGTAGTGTGTGGTGAGAAGTGCGGAAAGTGCTGTGTGCAGCCGCCCCGCCGATGCGCTGTCGCTTCGTAAAAAGCCAAACAAAAAAGACAAAAAAATCATAAAAAAATAAAAGTAAACACTCCCATTTCTACATGAAACCTTCTGTGATGAGCGGACACTGGAGAACAAGAATTAACAGGAACTTTTTTGCGTAATCCTAGCAACCAAACCATTCCGTGAATTTAACTCTTTAAGATTGATTTGGTGTGTGGCTGTGAATGTTTTCATTTCACATATGATTACTGGTTGTGTAACTTAAAAAGTCTTCGAGCAATGTCTCAATTAATCAATGTGCGCCGGGGCCGGGCAGTGCAGGGGCCGGGGCGCGCGTACGCTTGGCGTCGCAGGACGCGGGGGCGGGAGAGGGCGGCGGGGCTGAGCCTACACAAAAATGAAGAAAAGCGGTCGGTCTGAAAGATCGACGTGGGAGGTGGACAGGCGGCGTGCAACGAACGGTGCAGAATTGAGCCAGAGGTCAATGTAGACGGAGGGAGGGGGTGGATTTAAAAAAAGTACAAAAAAACTGGGACGTTCGTGAATGATTTGGGGGGGGGGGTAGGTCTCGATTTCGGCGGAGTTGAATGGCCCGTGTGCCACATAGAGCGAGCCGCCGCTGCCGCTGCAGCGGCAGTGGGTGGGCGCTTACGCAAGGGCTGCTGGCCCGGTCGGCCGCCGTCTGATGAATGACAAACGGTGACGCAATACACGCGCGCGGTGAAAGCACGCGCCGCCTCCCGTCCTCGCGAGGGCGTTTCGAGTGTCCACTCGAAGGTTCTCGATTTGAAAGCGTTCGATACTTTGCTCTCACAGGGGTGTAAGTGTATAAAGATATACTTGTATTGAGTTTCCCCATAAGGTATTGGTAGATGTAAACGATGTAGGTAGTCCTATACCAGTATTTTTGTTTTGATTATTTTGAGTTGGAGAAGAGTAGTAGTAATTGTGGATCGTTAGTGATGCCAGGTGGATTTTATTTTTGTTAGCATGCTAGGAATCGAGGCATTGAAGACTATTCCAAAACTTTAGATCTCAAGTAGTGTTCTACAGCTGCGGGGTTGCGTCGGGTCCGTTCGTGCGTACGCGTGCCCCACCCCCGCCCCCGCGCTCAGGGGAGGCGCCCTGCCCGCTCCCGGCCAGTTATTAATGTGAATGCAACGTGGCGAGGTTTTTAATTACAGTTATATTTCTAACAAAGTATGTATTCCCCTTTTTGTTTACAGATGGCAGAGATGTTCTTGCTATGCTTAACATTAGTCCTGGAGATGAGAATACGCTGTAGTATTTTTGCTTCGAGGTTTACGAGTATGTCTACACAATTGTGCTGTTTTGTTCTCCTCCAGAGCCAGTCCCGATCCTCTTGAGTGTGCTTGGCTCAGTGTCGACTGGCGGCTCGGCAGCTGCGGAGCCGCCGTTCCCCGCCCCGCCCCGTCCCGCACCCCGTCCCCGCAGAGAGGAATATAAAGAGCGTTTTTACTTATTTTATTGTGTTCACATACCTAGGTAGAACATGAACGTGTGGGGAAACTGAATTGAAAACGTTGATTAAAAAGAAATTTGAAACGCCCAAAACTTGTTTTCATTTTGTTGGACGTACCTGTCCACCCAGAACCCTCCCCCGTCCAGAGATCCGTCCGGTGCCTGCTTACTCAAGTGCTGGTGCGAGTGCGTGCGTGTCTGTGCGTTCGGACGGCCAACCGGTCGAGCCGACCAGTTTGTCGTCCACGCGTTGTGCCTGGTAGCAGCGGGCGGCGCCGCGGTGAAGTGCGCGATGGGCAGTGAAAGTGGAACCGGTAGAGTGACGTTGCAGGGCCAGAAACGTGGTTTGTGGCAGTGCGCAATCAGTGGAAGATTTTTTAGAGTTCAAAAATTAAGCGCCCTTCGCACTTATTTGGTTTTAAACGTGAGCAAAATTAAGTGAATAAAAATTGTTGAAACGTTCCCGGGAAAGTTTGTTGGTCCCAGGAGCTTCACAATTGCGTCAGTGTTGACGCGAGTTCAGTGCGCAGAGTGACAGCCGTGCTGTGGTCGAAGTGAGCGAAATTTTTGGTTTTTGTGTTGGCGCAACTGTCGGCGCGCAGGGCCCGCTGTTGCGTTTTGTGGTGCAAGTGTGGCGTGGCAGGCGGCGGGCAACGCGCTCGGTCGGTTCCATTGAATCCGCGCCCCTCCGCCCCTCGGGCGCCGCGCGGGAAACGAGGGGAGCGCGCCTGCCCACGAAGAAAGAAGGGCCACGAGACAAGGGAAGCGACCTGCCGACCACCTGAGCAGCAGCAACAGGAGGAGCGAGGTAAGTAGGGCCCGGCGAGAGAGCAGCTGCGGCTGTTTGTGCTGGTGGGACCGCCGCTCGGGCCCTTTTTTCTTGGCTTGGGCCCCCGCGCCGTCCGCGCGGGCAGCTGCGCCTGAAGGCTGCGAACGGCTCGCGAAGATGTGGAGCGCGGCTCGCCTCGGCTCGGCTCCCACCCCGCCGCCGGAGGGAGGTGGTGGGAGCGGGTGAAGGCTCGTGCCGGAGCCGGCGGAGGGAAGGGGAACTGGGAACGATGTTGCACCGAAGGATTCACTTTCACTTGTGTGGTTTGGGAGTCGAGTAACGCGGAGTAATTCCGAAGAAATCTGTACATTTGGCTCGGTTTAAAATAAATGTAAACATGATTTATAAGATAATTTCCGTATGATGTAGTTAGTGGAGTGGGTGGCACACAATTGTTTTTGAGTTAATTTTTAAGATGTTGCTATCTCATTTTATCAAAAGAGCTTAGAAAATACCTCCGGAATGTTGATTTGAGTTTCATATCATTAACAATGGTTTCTTTATGACGATTGAGTTGTTCAGAATATTAGCCCTCATGTGCCACGATTTTCTTTTAATATTTATTTGATTCGAGATTCTCTTCAACTCGTGCTGGAAAGTTACGTGCGTTGAAAGGAAAAACTTTTAGCGAGTAGCCTGTAACTTACTGGAATGTGTGGGAAGGTTGAAAGGTGAAAACATCAGAACTTTGTGGTGAAAAACGGGGCTATAGGGAACACTCCGCGACTTATTCCGTGTTCTGTTTAAAAACGTTTAGCAAGTTCGGCGCGCCATCGCAGAACTCTTGTAAAAGCTGGGCCAATTGGAAACCCGCCAAAGCGAATGGCTGTGTTGCTACGCTGTGCAGTTTCAAACTGGTCAGCTGTTCAGCGAGCAGTGCAAATCGAAAACGCAGCCTTCGGTGCGCTATGAGACACGTGCGTTGCAGTCGCGTGCTCGGAAACTGGAACAATCTTATTCAATTAATTCTATCGGTAGTAAAGTTTCGTCGCCGTAATGGCCTATGTGTAGTGGAGTGCGTATGAATTCATGCCACATACTGCTGTTTTCGGAATATGAATCTGAGTAAATACGAATACTAATACGGTATATGAAACGAACTGGCGAGGTATTTCGATGTATACTACTTTTTGTAATACAATACACTAACATTTTTTCAGTATCTTAAAGTAATTAGACTTCAATTGATTTGTCAGGAAACTTAAATTGTTATTTATAGATATTTGTTTCGATTGATAGTATGTTTGGTATCCACTTCAACGCTACTGGCCCAACGAGTGTATTTTTTAAAGAACGATGTATAAATGTACTGATGGTGTTCTCGATTGACGGAAAAGAAGGGCTGAATTTATTTTAGGGGATGCCTCAGGGCAAACTGTTGGTGAGAGTATTGCAATTTGCTTCAGTACAAAACAAAAGCATACAGAAAAAAATTGTGTAGTAATACGTATTGTAAAGAAGATTTAATGTTTCTAATTTTTAACTTTAAGTATTAAAATTTGTACATTTAATTAACTTCAGTTTTGTAGGATTTTTTCTGCAAAAATATATTATACACTTAAGTCTAAACTGGATATAAGTTTTTAATAAAGGTAGTCTCTTATAAAGTTTCAAAGAGCTTTGTAAATTGTCAATGTCCATCTCGTTTAATAAACAAATTTCTATTATTTAAAATTATTAACGCTGCGAATTGAATTGCATAATAAATGTTCGATTAAGTTTTAAAGGTTTAAAACCTTACCTTAAATTGAAACATTAATTTTGAAATATGAAAAGAAAATTAGTATGTTAAGGTTTTTATTCGCTGGGAGACTTCGAGACTTCAGCCCATCGAGCCCACCCAAAATTTATCTCTAGAGAAAAACTTTAGTTGAAGTTGGGGGAAAAAATGAATTCCAAAACCTCTGTAATTAGTCTTCGTCGAGGAAATATTCTGCCTCGCGACCGTAGTACCTACCCGTTAGTTCAGATTGTGATATCTTCTTTTGTAATATCTAATGACGTTAACGTGGGTAGGAAAGAAGCCAGTTCTGGACACATTCAATTTTCATATTGCCAAATTGTGACGTCTGGGCGAAACTTAAAGTATTGGCAATGGTCGCCAAGTCAAAACGGATCAAGGTCATTTTGTTGCGTTGAATCTTGGCAGATTTCAAGGTTTGAACTAAATTTCAACGTCAGGATTCCCAAAATATTTCCAACGTGGCACACCAACTCTGTTCTCAATTTTCATTGTCTGCTGATTTTCTGTCTTGTACAATCCAGAATACGATCTAAAACACTTTGGCAGTAAGTAATTTAAATAAATCCTATCCAGATAGAACTCGATAATGCATTTCATTCAGGAAATTTTGGTCTGAATTGTATATTCTTTAGTCTTAAGAAATTTAATTTTTGGTTGCAAGTGAAATGTGCGAACTAGTTTTATTGCTGATGCTGTGTTGGCAATAATATACTCGAATACGTTACGGAAATGAATTTACTATCTTAACATTGGTCGGTGTTACGGTCTCTTTGCTGTAAGATACAAATTCTCGTCATTATAAAAAGGTGAAATAAACATCGAACTAGAATGAGGTGTTCACGTAGTAGCTGGGATATTCTTCGAAAAAACAACTTTTTTTAAAAAGTTTTTTTGGATATGGTTCACTAAAAAGAAAATTCTTTAATTATAAGATTCAAGTAATTAACCAATACCTTAAACAACGTAAATGAAATATTGAAATTGAAACGAAACCAGAATTAAACCTGAGAAGACCCGGAGGAGAATGTTCTTGAAAAGTTCGCATTTCCCTGCCGCTACATTAATTCGTAAAAGTAGAATTCAACAATTCTCGGCCATTTCTGTACAGAGGAGTCTCGCGTTGTTTTGCCATGCGCCAAGAACTTTTTGATTGAGCAGTGTCGAGGTTACTTAACTTGTAATGATTCACAATTTTATACCCATAACTAAATTTATACATTGCAATACCCTCTCCTCTAATCTGAAGATGGTTGTTTCGGAACAATTAAACATTCATGAATGGGTAACAAGCTAGACGAAGATGTATTAACAGCAACTAAGAGAATTTTGATATTTCCGGCAAACTCCTCCAAATACCCGTTGTTGACGAAGAAATCGTTCTGCGTTGCTTTTCTTACGTGAAAATTACTTAAGTAGATTTCAACTCTTATTTGAACCTATTCGTGGATGATAGGTGAGTAAATTGTGGGCCTAAAAACTCGATCTATGGTAGTATTAATTAATTCGTGATTCTGTTCACAAAATGCAATACTTGTCACTTTTCTAGACCCACGATAGATAAAATATTCTCAAAGGGAATTCAGATCCAGTAAAAGAAACATCGCGAATTATTTTTATTCCCGACATAGTTTAGAACAAATCGGTTTAAGTTTAATTCAAAACTATGTGGTCGGGAACACATTTCATGAATATGTAGCATTCGCGTCTTAAAATATCAAGATTCTTCGTTTTGTATCAGCTAGGAGAATCAAATTTTTACCACAAATACATTAGGTCTTGGAAAAAATAAATTATGGCCCACTTATAAAAGAACTACGCTCTTGGAAACTGATGCGTATAACAGAAAACATGTTTACTTTCATAAAACGAATAAGCTTTATTATGTAAAACAGGTTTGCTTAATGTTGTAAAGATCATCTATTTTTTATGTAATACATTGAGATGACGGTTTTGTCAGTTATGTAAAGCCATTGAGAGAAAACCTCGTAAATGAATTGTTTACTAGTTATTATTCCACAGATCTGCATAAAATGTCAGATGAATATTGAAATTTTGTGGATTATGCGATTAACAATTTGACAGGGACAAATGTAATCCGTAACACTTTACGCCACAACACAAGTGACCATGCTCCCTTTAGGGACCCGTGTTATGGCTTAGTAGTATCTACCACTTCGACCTATTGGATCTTCTGCCATATTTTTCAGGGAAGTGGCTCTAATTAGAAGACGCTGACGACTCAAAATAAATAATGTAAATAAGTAGACCAATAAAGAAGTTGCTGGATGGCGAATCACCGATTTCTGAGAACTCTGGGAAAGATTTAAGACCAAACGTACGGATTACTATACACAATGACAACATTGTGGATTATAAAAGAATATTTCTACTGTTGCCATTGATGCGTTACATTTCATGTTTATTTATTTATTTATTTTACGTCAAAACATTTGAAACTGCGTATGACGTGCTATGGGGAGAAGGGAATTCTGTGCACACTTTCAAAATTCTGTGATCCCTACACAGTCATGTACTACATACATTTTGAAAATTAAAAAAAAAGTATCGCAGTTAGAGGTTGCGAGCATGACGTAAGCTCGAAGAACCGAACTAGAATTTGTTGTTTACGACAGATTTTGGCAGGATAAATGTGCATTCTGGTCATTACTGCAGTCACTAGAAGGGTGTATCCAAACTTTTCTCAAATCCTGCGCAACACCGGGCCTACATGAAACAGAGGATTCTACATATCGCACCGTTCGAAATGTACTTTTACTTTTAAAATATTTTACGAAGAGCTCACGGGTCAAACCAGTAAACGTAATTTTTGGAGGTTCATAAAATTGTGCCAACTTCCCTAGGGCAAACGAAAAACATTAATTCGTCACTTGCAAATTTTCACGGCGAATTTCACTGAGTGCCTTTGTAATATCGTGGAATTAGTGTGCGAATGCGAAATCACCTCTGCAGCTGAATTAGGTGAATTAGAAGAAAAGTTAAAATTATTCAGCCATTCATTTCTAGAAAATATGTATGGCTATCGCATCGGCACATGTCTTGCCTTCACACGTGACCCAAGCGCGACTTGTTTACTTCCTCGAAAGCCTACGGTGATAAGAAAAGGCGGTTCTGAAAATGTACTTTTATGATACTCGAACAATCAGAAATTAAAAAAAAATAATTAGTGTAAGTGTCCACGTTGTACATTTTCTTTTGGTGCAAAATGTGAAACTCATTTTGAACTGCCTTGTTTCTCGTGGTTACGTCACGCTCTCGGTAAGTTATTTGATAAGATTTGAAGTATACAAAAGAGAGAGATATTTCGTAGATTGTTAGAGAAAGACAGACCCAGAGGTAGTTTGCAAGAGGAGTTACAGTCATAGGAAGCATTGTTATGTAAATGAAGTAAGGGGGTTGTGTGGCATCCTTATTCTCGAATACAGAAGAGGTGCCCTTCAGGTAGCCTTATGTCCTGTTCTCATCCTCGAGGCAAACTCTTAGGCTTACCTGGGCCCAAGCCATTATTGTCCTCAAGTTTAACGGCGTCACAAAAGCCGGTGTGCGTATGAATGTACAAAAGGTATCGAAGAGGCAAAGTAGAGAGACGTCTCAAAGAGGACAACAAATTTCATTTGAAGGATAAATCTTCATCTTCAATTTTTGTTGTAGGAAGACGCCGAAAAAAATTCAAACTTTTGAAATTTTACGAAAATTCAAAGTTTTTCGTTAAAATCGGACCTATGCCAACTTCATAACTGTGTTATACTCTATTCTTACAAGGAATTTACAGAAAAAATTGGAGCAGATTTTGAGAAAATTTTGAAAATGTTCGGGGAGGGCTTAATGAAAAGTACCCCAAAATTTTAAAAAATGTTTTTGAAAACTTCAAGGCTTCAACTAGAGCCAGATGGACAGAGGCTTCCTCAATTAGGAAAAGAACATATGCATGGTTTAGGCGCTAGTAGACTGACAGACGGACGTTTTGAAGAAAAAAAAACACTTTTTCGGTATCAGGGGACCTCGAAACGTTGTTTCCGTTGAAATCTAGAAATAGATTTTCCGTAGCATGACATAATTTTCTCTATACTAAGTATATTACTCCGTATATTCGTATGTATATGAAAAAGTAAAAATCGCTTCAAGCGCTTTTTGTTAAGAGTTCTAGCAGAGATCGATATTTTCTCGGAACTCCTGGAAACGGAAAAACCACACGTAAAAAAATGTTTAAAAAGTTTTGGTTTTGAACTTAAGTCATTTTATGAGGTAGGTGAAACGGTAATAGGCGCATATCATCTACGAAGTGCGACCTTATTGACAATTCACTCCCAAGCGAAGTGCTGTCATAAACAGCTGACGAGCGGAACGGACGCACGAGTTGTTGGCACGGGTCACGTTTCCACTCGGCACGGAGATACGCCTATTCCGTATCTCTTCGCTGTTTCGTCATGATGACGCAACCTGATAAGGTATTCGCACCTGTAACGTAAATTCCAGAGGTGTCTTTGATCAGAGATGTTTACATTTCATTCGAGCACCAACTTTTTTTCTTTTTAGACGAGTTACACAAGTGATATCAGAGTGTGTAAGGGACATAAAGAAGGGACATAAAAAACCCAGATAAAGCAAAATTTATTTAAAGAATCTCCAGCTTGCAAGGATAAACCCAAAATGAAATAACATGATCACAAAGGTTTGCTCCATGTTTGAATGATATATAACATTTTCCAATTACATTTAATGAAATAAATATTCCGGAAATAATTCAATGTCGTACAGTTTAGTTGCTGTAAGCAAAATGCAAGAACGATTGTCCTATGTTTTTGTGGGTAATGTAAAATTGAAATATTAATTTTATTTTCTAAATTGAAGATAAAATCTATTTTTACTTAGATTCTTTATTAACTTCATTGCTTCGAATATATTTAATAGTGATTATTACTTTCTTTAATACGTACGTACACACGGAGTCCTATACGTAGTGTTGAGGACTGTTATGTGATACTGTGCAAAATCCATTTCGAGATTTTAAAGGGAATACGTTTTGGAGTTCTGTTACCGAATGTTTTGTTTTTTCTTAACCTCGGTCTGTGAACAACTAGCCGTAGGATTTTTGCCAAACAGAACATTTCCAGGTCGATCTGGCGGGCGACCCAAAGTCCTGCAGTTTTCAAAAGAGTTTTTCAGTTACAAAGGTACTTTACACAAAACCCCTGAGACATTTTAAAAATTTGCTCAACATTGGCTCCATTTATTCTTTTTTGTAAGAAAAGAGGGAAATCCATTTATAAAGATGGAAAAGGTCATATTCTGAAGAGATAAGAAAGCTATCTAGTTCGAGAAAGGCCGTGCCATTTGTAGCACCAAATGTTTTCTATGTTTTTAGAGATTATTCAACTTCTCTAGACATGTGAAAATAAATATATTGTTCAGCATTCACATCGCTTTTATGCTTACTTTTTATACACAAAATCAGTATCATACGATGTTCTATGTGGATCTCTGCTTCTTGGCGATTATTAGGTTTGGAATATGTGCTAATTTTACCGTTGAAGATACCGTTGTCTGAAAATTAGTGCCATTGAACATAAAAATTGTTTCTGACTAGTGAGCATTTTTGCTTTCTTCTATGCAAATGTCAAAATCGTCTGTAATAATGAATTACAATTTCATTGGACATTGATTATAAATAATTAGTAACATTCCTTCATAATAATAACTTTTTACTGTTACAATTAGACATTTTCAAATTTCACTATGAATTAGAAGTATTATTACAAACGGTGGTTTAAATTATAGATTATTATGGTTCCGATTTTTTCCTTTAAAAAATATGAAAGTACTAAGAAGCAAACACAAGGTATTTAGTATTAGAGCTTGAATGTAAGAAATCCAGATCTCAAGAAATGCGAGCTTCGTGTGATCAGTGCTGGTACGAAAGGTTTTAAGTGACACAGTATGAAATGAAAAACTGAAATACTTCGGTAGCAACGAGTGCAAGTGGATTGAGGATTCTTGCAGTGTTTATGTACTGCTAGAAAGAAAAATCTACAGAATTTCGGGACTGATTATTAAAGTCGTGTATTTTAAACTATAACGCCAGAATAAAAATAATACAACAGACAATTAATGTTCAAGCAACCTTTTCGATTCAGTTGAACTACGGAATGAAAATTGTCCACGAAATCTGCGGTTTAGTTTTAACAAGAAAATAAATTAAATAATTTTTTCATAGAAAATTAATACTATTGAACAAAAGAAACAAAAATTTGCTTTGCTTTGTAAGCTGTATATCATAACTAGAGCCCGGACGTTAGACATTAATTTTTCGTAATCGTTAAGTTTCATATTTCTGGGTAAAATAGCGGTGCAAAAATGGAATATAAACAATGAGAAATAATTTTAAAACAATTACTGGAAAAAGTTCATAATTCAAATTAAAATTTTTACTGACTAAAATATACACATGTACTTTCTTGTAATGAAAGGATCTTTTCATGATAATCTTGATTGCATATCAACAAATTTCTTTGTACACTCCTTCAGTCACAAATACTATTTTTCAGTTCCACTACAGAAAATTATTAGTGACCCACTAAATGATTATGAATTGTTTTGTGTATGATTACGAGTTTCACTTGCGATACTATATGAAAGAAATTCTTGGTTCTTTTGAATCCTGGAATGGTATTCGTAAAAAAAGAATTGTTTTTCTTATTCGCACATGTGCAATCGTCAGCACTAAGATGTGTCGTATCATTGTATAGAGAGCTTTGTCCTCGAAAGGGAACAGAGGCCATATTAAAAGGTAGGTTGGAACACCTCATGAGTGAACAAACCTACCGGCGTCAAAAAATCTAAGTATCTGGATTGGCATCTTCCCTTCATATTTAGATTTTTAACACTTCCTGACCCTGAGCCTCCACCTGCAAAGGAAGACGAAACATGGCAGTGTCGAGGCGTGAAACTAGATCGAGATCAGTGCCGTAGTTTTTATATGAGAAAGGAAATAATTTCTAAGCGCATTTTTGTTGAACAATATTATTGGTGTGAGCAGACACCATGGAGTGTTAATTGTTTGTTACTGGTTTTCAGTTCATTTGGAATTTAATTTGTGCTTTGACATAAAATTCTTAGCAATGCAAGTTTTTTTTGTAATAGGAACTCTGCAAGTACGGACTGAAGAAAATTATCCACAGTAATGTTGTTAATGTTGTATCCAACGTTACTCGAGATTTGAGTCTGTTCTTTCACCATATCTGCACCAAATCTTTCGCCGAGGGCTCGTCCTTTCCAGAAATATCCAAAATATCTATACGCCTTATTGAGAAGGCTTATTCGGTACGTACGTTCTGAAAGGACACCGCCCCCCAAAGCTACTTGTTCATCCACGGTTACAAGTTCACTGTAATTATAACATTTTTACAGATATTTGTAAAACGATGCCATATAATAACTAATGCGGGTTGGTTGGTTGTTAGTGAATCCGGGCACGTCAACTAAGGTCATTAGTCGCGTAAGTGTAGTGCATGATTTTCATCGGCAGGTGGCGGTGATCCCCGCTGGATCGCGAGATCCGGCGTCAACCTGCCGTCGGGTAGCAGTTTTGCCTAGCCAGGTATCTCCCACCAGCGGGGAATTTCTAGCCATCATATCGTATGGTCAGGTAGAATCACGATTACAAAGAATTGATAGTTTCCTTTCACGGTAAGAGCTAATGTAAATTTTAGAGTTAGAATGACAAGTTGAATCACTTCAATTACTCTTTTTTTTATTATAATTTCTTTTGAATGTGATTTTTAATGGTTTATACACCTTTTGCACCCCCTACTTGAGCTACAATAAATGCATTTTTTGCATGCCTATTTTAGTAAATATAAATGCAATTGTGCCTGCCTATTTTAGGTAAAATAAATGCCTGAACTTCCGGGCTCTAATTATGTTATCAGTATACCGTTCTCTTATTTGAGTAAACTGGTTCAAAATAACTAATAATAAACATGATAATTAATTAGCACACGTACTAAATATTTTGTGCTTGTATTGAAAATAAATCCTTAGAGCAATAAGGCACGTTTATCAACTAATATTTGTGGGAATTACAATCAGTATTGGAATTACAAACTTTTCATACAGGCATCAGATGTTAGTAAACTAAAAATGTAGGGTTAGGAACCAGATAATGTTCCAAAAATTGAAAATAAACTGTAAACATTAAAAACGTTCTCAAAATTGGAGAAAGGGTCTCTTGTATATTTCATTACATTAAAATCTGCTGAACAGTTACATAGAACAATAAAACATGAGGGAATGTTATATAACTATATTGAGAAAATTATGCATTGACAAATCAATTCTAATAACTGATAATTATTTTGATATTTGATATTGTGATTGATGTTTTAAAAAATCCCGCACAAAGCCATTCTCAAATTTGTTACATACCGATTTAATTGCAAAAATAATAATATTTCAATTTTCATATTTTAAAAAATATCAAAAATACTTTTGAGCACATTAATTAAAGATATTTAAATTTTGGCATTAATTAAATCAATGCGTTTACCATTTTTCTAGCAGTCTTGTGGACGATTCGGCACATTTCCCTGTCTGTCGTTAGTTGTCGTCGAAATTACCTTCGTTGTCGGTACGAAGTCCGGTTGAAGGGTGTAGATTTCGCCATCTTCGTAGGTTGTGGTACTTCGCCTGGCGTATTGTAAACATAAACATTAACCTGTGATAGGACGGCGGTGAATGTGGAACTGACCTTGCGTGTAATTCTTTGAATGAACTTGCCTTCCTGGAAACACATGTAAGATGCAATGTCGACAGTGTTTTGGTTGCGTAGCGAATCTGGGCCCAGCGCTCGCCCAAGGCCCACCACGTCTTGCTTTTATTCGTGTGGAGTGCGACCGAAGCCAGCTTTAGGGCTCAACACACGCCGGATGTGACTTGCAAACCCACATGACTTCGGTATACGCAAAAAAAGAGGGTTTATTACCGATAGAGGACTATTGGGAAAGTAAAACTGAAAATAATTTAAAAGTTTATTGTTCACCAAGGTGAGAAGAAGAAACATTTTAACAGAAAAGAATTTAAAAATAAATATATACTTTTAAATAGTCAAAAAAAGGAAAGTAACATTTTCGCAAAATGTTTATTTTTTGTAATTTATGCACAGACACAAAATATACCAAAAAGACTTCAAATATGTTCTTTGAAATAAAACGGGTGTATTCCCTAAACATTATATAGGAATACCCACCAACACGGGCCACTTCCTTAACTTCTAAATGGATCTCGATATCAAAATGCAGTTTTCGCTCAACGATGTGGAATCATGGGGCAAGTGATATGGTATAGAGATGTTTGAAATATTTTTAATTTTCAAGAAATTTAATAATCTAATAATAATTTAATATTTTTTTACATGGAACCATATATTGTTTCACTAGCAATAGGTAGAGCGTAAAAAATGAATGCAGTGATGTCAATATATTGATAGTATTTTGTGTATAAAAATAATACTTTCTGTCGTGAGATTTCAAATTCAACGTGCAGTTTTTCTTGGAGCAGCCGTCGCGACTGTTGCTTTTGGGTTCGGTGGTCTTCGCGCCCTCTCCCCTCTCCCCTCTCCCCTCTCCTCTCATCCCCCTCCCCTCTCCCCGCTGGCGCCGCGAAGCCAGCAGTTCAAGGTGTTGCTACAGGAAATCTTGTACGTTTAATTTAAAATCCCATGCCAGAAAGTTTAATTTCATACTATCAAAACATTAACATATGTTACATCATTGCATTCGTCTATTTACGTTCTATCGATTGCTAGTGAGATAAATACATGGTTCCATTTAAAAAATGAGAGATTTTTAAATTTCTCGAAAACTAAAAATATTTCTAACAATATCTTACGGCACATTTCTAGCCTCATGATCCGGCATTGTTGAGTGGAAACTGCTTTTAGATATCCGTAACCGTTTAGAAGATGAGGGTGGACCATTTTGGTAGGACTTCCTGTAGTATATCTAATCAACACTATCTGTACCATAAAGAAGTTTAGTGAACTTATATAATTTTAAAATGAATCCCATATTCTTTGCAACAATATACTATACGAATCCGGTTCTGAGACATTCCCTGTTATATTGGTGAAGCTAGCGAAACCTCTTGGATTTCCAATGTGTTCGAAAAACATTTTTGCCTCGTTACTTGGCCCTTGATGTTCAGAATACACCGAAACAAGTTTGTCATATACTTCTACAAACTTTTTACTACTTTTATTTCCTTTTGTACGACTAATATGCTAATATTGCAGAATACTTCCTACTGTATGATCATTGAAGTACCAATTCTATGATTCTTGTGCTCGTATTACTCAAAGTGCACTTACTACTTCTTTGTTTCAATGACGCCAGTCATGCGTTTGCTTTAATACATTTGAGATAATTATTCGAATTTATGAACAATAATTTATGAACGTTATCGAATTTTCTGGAGCTGACAGCTGTGCGACTGCCGGTAATGTGTCGGACGGGCTAAAGTGGCACTAATGTTACTTTATCATAATTTCTGTGAGCATCGTAAACAGCCACTTGCTTTCTACTCGCGTCTTTTCATACAAACGACGCATTGCGACGTGGAAAGTGTCCTGATAACATACCGATAAACCACGTCCGTTGGTTTTCCTTCTGGAAAGAAATACGTTGAGTTCTTGGGTTAGTATCTTCGACATAGTATTAGGCGTGACCTTAACCGCTGTTACTGAATATGAAGGGCGTATCATTGTCTCCATCCTCCATCATTGTGTTTCTTTGTTGTGATATTTTGTATTGAAAATGGCAGGTGGAAGAAAATTGTGCCCTCATTAAATTTACTGGAAGTAAGCTCTGCGAGTTGATTTTTCATGTAGTAGATGTCTTTGCAATACGTACTCTTTCGAACTCAGAATTAATGCATGAAATGCGTATAATTAAATATTAAGAATAACATTTTAACCCACTATTCAGAATCTTTCACTTTATACCTTCTTCTTCCATAAATTCTCCTGGAATATTGAGCATTTTATTATTTTCAGTGATTTTATTTTAAATTCTAGGGCGTCCTCGAATTTTTCACGTTAGATTTTTTTTAAATTTTAGAATGTATTATTTATATACTTAATATCAAGTATCGCAGAACGTAGAATAACGTACGTGCAAATACCTTTTTTATGTATTGACATGAGAGAATATCCTGATAAATGTTCCCTGGGGTGTGTTATCAAGGAAAATCTGGTTATCCTGGGTTATAGTTGTCATCTTGGTAACATTGTGGACTGCAATCCAATGTTACAATGGGAGAGGTGAAGAGAAGTAAGATGAATGTCGTTTATTAACTTAATGGAATTTTGTTTCGACATATAATTTTTCTTTTCTCTTGTGCAAGGTGCATTAATGATCCGAGCAGGAGGACGGTTATTTTATCGATGATAATACAAAGAGTTTTCCGTTCTTTTTTTAATGATTGGATGTGTAATCTGATATTCCTCACGTCCACACGCTTCTATCTTGCTAACGAACGTTGATGTGTAAATATTGTGATCAATTCATCTTACTGTTTTTAATTTAAAATATTCAAATTAGTACCTGCTTATAAGTTTTGGAAGCGATTGCATGATTCTGCACATTTTTTACATTGTTTTACAAATGTTTCAAATATATTTTGGTAATTATGACTTGCTTTAAGAGATGTCAATAATTAGTTATTTATGTAAAAAGACAAGAGGGTAAATAAAGATCGGTTCTAGAAAATGTTAACTTTACAAATTAAGTCAGAAAATTAATTGCCGCTGTCTTGATGAGAATACTGGCCACTGGCTGCTTTGCCGGTAGTTTTCCATGTTTTTTCCGATCGACATCAGGCGAATGCCGGGACTAGTACACAAACAAAAGGGCCACAGACCGCACACGATCTTTCCTTCTTCTTCCTTGTCCTATCTTCATCCATTATTTACATACATTTACTTACATCCACTACGCTACCACACATGCCGGGAGCTTATAGCTTGTCCTGACTGGGGCGGTGCCCCGCAGGTGGGAGATGCCCGGTTTGGGTAAACCCCGCAAGTCGACGTGTAGGTCGCCGCCGGATCTCACTATTCAGCGGGATAAGATTACCGCAATCTCCCGAGAGAGAAAAAAAGCACCTGACTGACAGAAATGATGACCCTAACTGCTGACGTGTGCAGAAATATGAAATAATCAATCTGCCTCGTAGAGGGGTAGGCCACAATGTGAGGTTACATCGTGGTTCAGCATTGGCCGCTGAATACCGATGACGTATGATCTACTATAATTCTTATATGTAGGTTTATATTGTTCTCACACTCGGTGAGAAATTCATTTTTCGGTTTATGAATCGTTCTATTTTTTTCTCTCCGGAGTCTAACCTCGAACATCCATGTAGTCAATCGTTCCTATAACTCCTGGAAAGTTCACTGTTCTAAAACATTCTTACCTTGCTGCTGAATCCTACGTACCTCGTGTAAATACCATACACTGTGGTCCTAAGGAGGCAATTGAAAATAAACTACATTTTTTTATACAACAGCACACTATGACGCAATTCTGACGAAAGGTCCTCTAGCATGGAATCTTAAAGCTATCAACAACTGCTTTTTGAACATTAGATACTTATTTCATTTTGTGGTATATACCAGACAAGGTAGGCTATTTCTTCTTAAATCACCACAACCTTCGATATTCTGTAACTAGTTACGAATTCAGCATCAATTCGTAAATTCATAATTTTTTGTACGAATTCCTCGTTCAGAACGCATGATTTCTAAATACTCCTTACAGAAAAGCTCAACTTCAAAATTCTCTCAACCTTACGTAACTTGAGTAGCAGAAGAGTAAAATAATTAACGTACGTATTTGATGAACTTTAATCTCACAACAGGGGTTTAAAGTAGCTATCTACCTGAACATAAAAATCTAGAATTGTGTTTTTTATTTGTTTTTGTTTTTCCTTGCACATTTGATTTCTTTATGCTTTTAGAGATCAAATAATTTAAGAAATTCTGTTTGTTTATAAATAATTGGCCAAAACGCAGGTTTTACTTCAAACAACATAACTCTTCAACGTATTAATATGTTTTGATAATTCTTTTTTTTAATTAATCACAATTCTCTATTCTAGTCAATGAACTAGAATGGTAAAGGTGCTGTGAAAACTAGAGAGACAGGATTTTATAATTTGAGAAAAATTAATTGTTTATAAATTTATTGTGGCCATTTCAATTCTTATAACTGGAACTTTTAAAGTCGCATTAACTATTCCACAGAGCGTTTCAGCATTTGATTGCAATACAGCGCTTATGGAGGACAGCGTTGCTACTTCTCACACAGCGCTTTCGCGCAACACTCACTATTCTGATACTCAGATTGACATGTTATTTTACCAGCGTGTTTAACACCTTTCAAAGTCCAAAAAAATAAATTTACATGTGATATGAACCATTACATTTAGTGTTTTTCCGACGATTAGAATTCAGACGTTTCATTACGTGCTGTTTGTCAAAGCGCGGAATTCTCCACGCGTCGCCTATGCTGATGATAAGGTTGAACACGTGCATGAATAATCCGAATACAATTAATTACTGCAATATACAAGTTTTTAAAAAAACTTGACATTTTTATACGGCATTCCTTAATTAAATATTAGAAACTATCTTTTACATTGTAAGATTCTTTATGGTTTCCTATAATAAATGGCCGAATTCTAATGTACTTTTGAATCACTTTCAAATGTTACATAAGTTTCAGTAAAATAATTGTCATCATGTAATGAAATTTTCACTTACCAAAAAGGCTTCAATTTTGTAACTAGTAAATTGCATGACTTTATTATAATTATCAAAATACATTAACATAAAACGTATTTATGGAAAAAATCACCTTTTAAATAAATATTAAACACTTTATTGACAGCTTCTGAGTTGAAAACTGCACACCTTATTGACTGTATTCGGACGGATCGCCGATTTTCAACGCACAATGCGCCACAACCCAGAACTATGATATCAAGATATCATTCTGATATCTGACATGGCGTTGAGCAATGAGTATCTGGTCGAGAGGTTATGATTTTCAGCACGGGGCAGTGAGACACGTAAATTGAATCCATACCCGTACACCTTCCCACGCTCAGAGTCGGGAGAGATGGAATTCCCGTACGGCCTACGCCTTGAAAGAGAAGCTACCCCAAGGTCGAAATCTACGCCGCTAACTGATGCCCCTCTCCTTCAATGTCCGGCTGCCGTGAATAAATCACATACCACTTGTACGAAAAAAACTTGAATATAAGATATGTTGAATGGTAAATTGTTAAAAAACGTTGCTATGCTTAATAAGACCTGGAAAGGAGGAAAGTAATGCATGTTAAAATCGATTAATTTTGATGAAAATAAAAATAATAATTTTAATTATTATATTTTTCTATCCATTTTCACTTTCTTGCGGCATCAACAATTATAATAAGCAAAATGTGTATTCCATACGAATTAGAGTTCATTGTTACTTGTAACATTGTTGTAACGCCGCACTGATAAAAGGGGATGATGACAGCTTTTCGTTCGCGTTAATGTAAACTAATACTTTTATATATTTGTAGAATATTACAATACAATAGTGTTTAATAATTACTATTATATATTTTTCAATCTATTTACATTTGTTTGCCACCGCTATCAGTATCGTATACCTTATCAAATGAATTCAATACCAGAAATATATTTTCGTTTAAAGTTTTGAACAAAAAAGTATTGTTTGAAACTATTTAATTTTCGTACCAAATTACACCACAATTCACTCCGACTTCAAACTAGTTTTACAAAAAATGGTGACTGAGATGTGTTAATTCGGAGATAAATTGTGGTATAATAGTATTACATAACCATTACTAAAGGCGAGAAATTACGTGCTGTTTTAGCATCACTAGTTTTAGATATGTTTATTTGTATTTCACTGTAATAAGTGAAATTCAAAAATAAATACTCTACTTTTCCTTTCCCTATCGCCAGTTTAGATTCGCTAAGGCGTATTAAAGATCACCGAATGACATGAGATGTTCGTTCCGAGCGCATTGAATATTGTTTTTATTATTGTCTAACTCAAGAACCATGATTCACACAGAAATGTGGTTGGTCTCGTATCAAAATTTGGACTTCCCCTATCATTTCATCCGCTGTATGTTTGTGCTTTTCTTCAAAAATAAAAGTTTCTTGCATGGTGAAAATTTAAGAACGTCAAAATGTTGAAGTAAACACACGGCAATCATTTATAATTAATTTCTTCGTAATTAAACCATGAAACTCAATTACAAAATAACCATCACATCCATTGAAGTTCTGGAAATAACAGGTAGAAAACTAGTTTGTGTAAGATCAACATAATTGAAGCTATCGTTGAGTAAAATGTTGAATATTTGCGTTAGAAACAGGACCGAGTCGAAGCTGCTTCATGAATTGGCAACATAGCTTACGATAGAAAGAGAGAGTCTTATGTAAAATTGTATTGGATAGAAAGAGAGAGCAATACTCCATAAGGCTCTGTACTGCAATCAAATGCTTGAACGCTCTGTATTTCATTCATTAGAACAAATCATGGGTTACATGCTGCAGAAATAATTATATTATCTTTTCTAGTTTATGACTTACGATGTTCGACATGCGTGAATGTGCTGAAAATTCCCAATTCGGGTAAGTGCATCTGAAGTGCACTCACTAAGGGTTTGACAGTTGACACTCGGTTAAATTTTGTTTCTCAATAACTAAGAAACGTAGAAAGAAATAGTTTGAAGCGTTTAAAATATAATAAAACCGAGAATGAATAAAAATTGAAAAACATGATATTTCACGGTTTTTCATCATTTTGGGTAGCTGGTTTGGGTAGCTAGTTGTGAAATGCGTGGATGATAGGGTATCAGTCCATTCGTTGGCAAGTGAACATGACGAAAGGCAAAAATGGCGTTTGACGTGATACCAGTAGTTTGACGTCCTCAAAAACTACTAATCTATGTTAAAGAAATCGACCGTATGTGTAATTTGCTTTTGAATTTGATTCAGTGAGAACGCAAAGTGAGTTTCGAGTATGACAAGACTAAGAAGCCAAGGTGCATTTGATGTGACTTTAGAGGAAGCAATCGTTCCTAGAAACCAGATTGCAACAAGGGATAGGACCCAGTTCCTTTTTGTTGCGTTTAGTAGTTTCAGATAATTAAAAAATATCAAGGAAACCATACTTTATTTCATATCAATTAGCACCTGATGTACACTTGATGTAACCTAAAATTCTGTAATAAGCGGCCACCTTAGACAACGACCATTTTTGCCGGAACCATTACTAAACGCTAAACACACGTTTTACTGTAGTCTCTACTAGACACAGAGTATTCCTTTGCGCAGCGGATTTCGCCGTTTTATACCCAATTGAACTGTGCAGTATTATGGGTGTGCTAGGAGCCACCAATGTACTAAAAGCCAACGATTATATACAGTAAATCCTCATTAACACCAATTCCAATGGATCAAAATAATCAGAGTTCGTGTTATAAAATTTCGGATTATCCCAACATTATAAATGTCCGTATTACTGTAATCCCGTGCCGGGACCTAAGTTGAGTTCGTGCAAACGAGGGTTTCCTGTAGTTGAAACTGTCCATAATGCGGTGTCTGGTGGGGCTGTTCGGCGAAAGGATATTCAATGTCGACGGCCATTGAGGTTGTGCTGTTCATTGAATCCAGGTCTCTCCTGCAGCAGGGAGGAACCGCCGAGACGACTGAGGCAGCAGCCTTGGTGGAAGCGGGGGCGGAGGCGGAGGCGAAGGCGAAGGCGAAGGCGAAGGCGACGGCGACGGCGAAGGCGAAGGCGAAGGCGAAGGCGAAGGCGAAGGCGAAGGCGAAGGCGAAGGCGAAGGCGAAGGCGAAGGCGAAGGCGGAGGCGGAGGTGGAGGCGGAGGCGGAGGCGGAGGCGGAGGCGAAGGCGAAGGCGGAGGCGAAGGCGGAGGCGAAGGCGGGGGCGGAGGCGAAGGCGAAGGCGAAGGCGAAGGCGAAGGCGAAGGCGGAGGCGAAGGCGGAGGCGAAAGCGGGGGGCGGAGGCGGAGGCGAAGGCGGAGGCGAAGGCGGGGGCTTAGGCGGGGGCGAGGGCGGGGGCGGAGGCGAAGGCAGAGGCGAAGGCGAAGGCGGGGGCGGAGGTGAAGGCGGAGGCGGAGGCGGAGGCGGAGGCGAAGGCGAAGGCGGGGGCGGAGGCGGGGGCGAGGGCGGAGGCGGGGGCGGAGGCGAGGGCGGAGGCGGAGGCGGAGGCTGGTGCCAGCACACGCGCTGGGGCGCGGCAGAGCCCGACGCGGCCCCACGGGCCCTCGTGACGGCCCGGCTCTGAAAAATTCACGCGCAACACATCCATAAATTACATCACACTGTTTTTTACGATTTTATATTCTTTTTGCCTCGTCACCTACCCTTACGTTTCGTCGCGACAGAAGCCTCCCTAGGGATTTGGAGCACGTTGGCTGAGAGGCGTCTCGTTCAAGCCGGTTGTGGAAACGCGCACCTGATACACATGTGCATCGTTTGTGATCCACTTTTGCCGAACCAATATTAAATGTCGGAACATTCAATTAATATGCGTTGTAAAATCTTCAACATGACCTGACGTCCTTGCTCAAGAACGCTCTTTCCGTGTGACAGAACGTGAAAGGCTCATTTTTATACAAGGACTAAACATTGTGCATTGAAAATTTTTCGTCAAAAATGTTTCATTCTGCTAAGTCCGTATAGACTGCATGAAGAATGTACAATATATTTCTAAGTGAGTAGCGAACTAAAAAAATATTATTGTCGTAATTGTCGTAATTTTTACGACCATGTTAAATCAAATTTTACGTATTATATGCTCTGTTGCAGGGTAATACCTTGCATTTGTTGTTTTGCATCGGAGAGGTTATTATTGAATATTTGTGTTCACTAGGCACACTTTTTCATAAATATTATGATCATATCAAGATTTACAAGATATTATCTCTCACTTTAGCCTTTGTATCACTGCAGTTTATCAATCGTTCAGTCGATAAGAACGTCTCCACTCAAATCAAAAAGTTATTTTCAGTGTAATGGTGTTGTTGGCGGACACACAGATTACCAGAAGACAAGGGAGTTGCTAGCTGGATTTTTGGCACGCAAGTCCAATTTTGGCTTAATTTTATCAATTGTCAGTATTTCAGTGATAATGACGTTTTTAGATCTCTGCGCAGAGTTTGAAGGAAGTTTCCAAACACGTTGCTATCTTACGTAATAATTTAGTCCGGAAAAGGTACGTAAGTTTGAAATTAGTTATTTAATTGCCTTTATTCTGCCTCTTTTATTAAAAATAAGTGCGTATTTGCCTGTTTATTTTGAGCACCATAAATGTCAGAAATTCGGGCTCTACTACCGGGAGGAGGACAAGCTGGTTCAACACACATTTTAGTCTACTTTCGGAAAGATAATATCGCCCTCTTGGCAATTATCGTCTCCCGTGGCGTGAACCCGGATGGACATAACTTATTGTAACCACTTCTAAGACCACCACGCTGGCGTGGACTACGCCATTTGTGTTTATGTTGCAGCTAAATCCGAATCTGGCTAATTCGCGAATTTGCCAGTAAAATTTTATTTCTCAGTATTAAAAATGGGTGGATGAAGTCCGATTTACGTTTAGCTCCGATGAGTAGTTCTGAATGTAACCGGATGATGTTGGTACTGTCAACATGAAGTGGCTAGGTTAGGTGAAGTCTAGTTGTTTCGAGATATCTGTGCAGTGGAGGAGTGTTATTGTCGGTTCAACCGCTCGTAATTTAACGGTCTTCGAGTGCACAGATGTCTCTTCCGAACTCTACTTTACGGTGACGCAGAATAGCAAATATCTGATAGAAAGAGAATCACACTGCTGTTGGGAAGTGTCTAAGGCTAGTGAGAGACAGGATGTGAAGTTTCGCGTTTCACTGTACTTGCTAAGCACTACTACCGCCATTTACCACCATTTACCGCGATTTGCCGCCATTTTTGTCACCGCCATCGCTGTTGCTACCACCGTCACCTCAACATCCTTCGGGCATTATTACTACCTCCGCCAGCGTAACCCTATCATCTAACTATAGGCACGATGTTCTCTCTATTGCTACCACACTTCGCTCTTCCCAATGTGAGTAACCCTCCCACTGACACTGCAACCGCCATTATCGTCGCTGTCAACCGTACTTGTTTTCGTCACCGCAGTGACAGATATTGTGTACAATTATAGTCTTTATCCCTCGCATAAGTACATTCACCTCCCCATTGCCTCACGACTTGCTCTACCCTTTCCAGTTATCACCATTGGCAACATCATAAGAGCTGCTGATACAAGCGAATTTTTCTGTTCATTTAATCTATCGCCCTACAATGATAGGACTTAGGGTAGTACACCAGCAACATGAGAATCGTGTCTGGCCTCGGCCCCTCCCACCACCTGCGCCCTGCCGACGCCGCCCCTGCGCCAGCGCCTCTGCCCGTCGCCGCTGCCTCAGCAGCCCCCGTGCGTCGCGCCGCGCCGCGCCACCGGAAGGCTGCTCAATAGCGTGACTTACCGGAAATGACGCGAAGTTTCGGCGGCGTTTGCCACTCTGCAGTCGCGGTCGATGGGCTCCGGTGCGTTCTCTGCTGCAGATCCACAAAGATATAGGACGGTAGAGGGAGCCACAGATTGATCCGTGGCAATTGAAAGAAAAGTGATCGCGTTGAATCTTTGTGTTCTCGCCTCGAGACGGCACCAAACAATTTTTTTTAAAAATATGTAATGTCAAAAAATAATTAAAAACTGTGCTGCGTGTTGTGGAGAGATGTGCTATCTTTGCGCGGTTTCCTGAGCTCTAGCATCTGTGCCTTCATTCAAGGCATTGATGTGAACGTTTTGGATCTCGTGTAATGAAATATACAAAGAGAAGTCAACGACAGATTTTGGCTTATTTTTTATTTGGTTAAATTTCATCAAGAATAACAAAACCAGGATATTAGGGTTATATTGTCTAACAATTGTAATGTAATAAAAAGTATACAACCACTTACATTCATCACGATCTGGCGTCATTGCAATATGGTATTGTCAACACAATACGGAGTTGTTAATGGCTACAATAATAGGACTGTTTTTTATTTACTCTAACCAGAAAGAATTTCCCCTGTGGGACTATTAAATGTAGCTTCAAAATTTTATGGATTCGCTTAATTTAATTTTATTATTTATTTATTACGCTTACTTTTATATATAAAATTTCCTCCTCACACTTTTCGCTGCATTTCGATATCGTGAACCGTTCAAACGTTATGGGACAGGAGCATCGTTAGTGGTCGTTCTCTATAACACTTATCTCTTTAGCTTCATTAATTGTTTCATAAAGAAAACACGAACAAGAATCACACAAACAACTACTTTACATAACTCATTTCAACTCTACACAACGTCAGGCGATGAGGTGAATTTGTGTGGCCGAGACGTGGACGTGCATCGCGGTACAAATCCGTGCCTCCCGGGAGCCTAGGCTCTCTGCGGCTCTTTGCCCAGTGCGTGCGAGTGAGAGGGAGATATCGCGCGCCCTCTTGTGCGCATGCGCGGCAGAGCCAGCCGGTGTCTCTCCACTGGCAGGCTCATCGCTCCGGCAATTGACTCACGTAACGACGGATTTTATTGAAAATCATTTGGATATTCTAAGGCTCCCAGATTACCCTTCAGCTTCGCCGCTGGTACTGGCAGGGGGACATTGTAGTGACGACAATCACACTTTTTAAGAGTTAGATATCTTTCCTCCAGTGATCTCTTGGAATTAATAACATTCCTCTAGATTTGCGATATGTTGTGACTTGAATTCAAAACTCAGAAGGAGGGGTTCGCTCTTTGCCATGGGACTGACATTTTCCTGCCATCCAATCAAAATACCTCCATCACAATTTTACTTTTCTTGATAGTTAGACTCAAGGATGCTAATAAATATTATAAACGCCAAGTAGTAGGGTAAGCGATATAGTGATTGGCGCCTTAAAGAGTTCTGACAGCATTACCTTATTTGAAAATAACAATTTTGAAAATTTGCTACGAACTTTCTACTGTCCAATGATCCTTTTACTTATCCAACCGTAATTTCTGTCAGAAAACGAACCTTACATTATTAATTAATTTTTTTATTAAAACGTGTCATTTTGAACAGTGATTGGCCAACACGATGGCAGTGATTGGCCACCCAATTATTTCTAACAGAAACAACTAGAATGACGATATTTTTAATTAGTTATTATATTACACATGAAAACACGATTTGTAAGATGCAGATTAAACATAACTTTAATATTTCATGTAAGTGTTGTTGGATAAAATTTCAATATTCTTGATTCTCAAATCTGAGCAAATTCGACTTAATTCAAATGTGTCTTCTGGCCCCCTACGAATAGAATCGTAGGGAGTGTGATGGAATTTTTTAAACAGAAATGGATGGAATACGTTTCAAATATATTCGTAGAATGTCTTGCTTATCATCCATCCGTTTTCCAATATAGAGCCCTTAGGATAATTTATTTCGTCGTTCAAGTTACTTCCCTCGATGTACCCTATAACTTCCTCAAATCACATTCTGATATCTTCTTCGCTGACACACGAAGAAGCGGTTATAACTCCTTCACTTTACCGTGTAGTGATTATGGGATGTTTTCTTAAAAAAAGTCTTGACCCAACCGTGACACTACCTTCTCCTAGACGGTTGTTCCACGGATTGGGCATTGGTTTAGCAGCTAAAAATTGTTGAACGTTACTCTATAGATCTTCCTTCTTCCTTAGAAAGGTTTCCTGGTTACTTCAAGTATCCACCTAACGAGACTGGCTTCTTCTTCTTTATAGAAAACAGTATCAGGACCTAGAGCTGTTTTGTGATCTGTATTATTTAAACGCCAATGCAAATGTGTTTGGGAACACCAAATGATTTTGCAGCAGAACGCACAGATGCCCCGTTATTTTTAACACATTTGATGGTATTTGCCATGGCTCTTGCATCATACACGTGCTTTGGCTTCTTTGGTATCATAAGATCAATAATTTCAAGCCCACACAGGATTTACCTGCGTGCAATAATATTAAACGACGATTAAAATTGTGTCAACAATTATTAGAGTGGCCAATAACACAATTCACACACTATCGAAGATAGTCATTGGCCACCCCCTACGCTATTAAATACGTAAAGGTAGACTTTTCATTTTCAGTTGATATCATTGCCTCTCAATAAGATTTGTGCTTTCTCACATATAATTGCGATTTGCTTACCGCCGTAATCACAAACAGCACTTGTGGATATCAAGTTTCTAAAGAAAATGTTGAGAAATCTTTACATACAGTGAGCACACCGCATTGTCAACAAGCATCCGCCATATTGGCAACAGTTGCACTCTTGCGGTCGAAGAAAATATTACATAATACTCAGAAAGCGTCCCATTGCGCCATTTAGAAGCAAAATATTAGCCAAAGAAGTTAGAACCATTGATAATTCCAATTATAGTTGGAGTGGCCAATCATTGGGGGGGGGGGCAATCACTGTACGTTTACCCTATATACTATTATACTATTATCCACCAAAAGGCGACCGTTTCGTCGGTGCGATCTGATAAAAGAGAAATAACTCACGAGTAGAGAAATTTCGAGAGAAAATGGTCTATTACAGTAATACCATATGGAGATGTTAGGTCAACAGCAAATATGACACCGTGCATGAGGCTCACATTTATTGTGTCTTGAGGTTGCAGTAGCGATTAAGCTGGGTATTGCTTCTCCGCTTTCCACTACAATATCGCCGAACAGCTGTTGCACGTGTTTGGAGCGGCCCATACGACCACTGCACTGGTCGTTAGGAACTGCAGAGCCCTCTGCCAATAGCACCGGGCACCAGGGGCCATTATGGTGCGCCAACTGAGCGCGTGCACAGAATCTCACAAGGCTTTCCGTATGCGTAATCAGCGGCCATTACGGATGACAATTACAGAAAGCTTTTGAATAAACTTTTCAGTGACATTTTTTGCGTGAACCGGAAGATTCATTCATCGCTTATTGTTGAATGAAAGCCAATGATCAAATGTTTTTTAACGAGCGCATAACACGAGAATAGTAGGTTATGAACTGCTTTTCGTTTCTATCTAATCCGTTTCTAGGTAAAAATCAGGTCATGGATAATTTATGTGAAAATATTTCTACAAGTTTAAGTGCTTTCTTCATTCAGGTTTGAAACATGTGAAATAGCTTGCGTACAGTTTGCATAGTTTGAAACAAATCTGCTTTACATTGGCGGAATGAATTTTTGTGAATGCGCTCCTTCGAACTGGACTGTATTTAAAACCCTAAAGAATTTCAAAATGCTGTGGATTGATTGCTTCACTGATGGATTTGTACAAGCATTTATATTTAAAAGAAAATATTAATGACATGTTCAGAAATTGACTTAGAACATGTTGAAAATAAACACTTCGTAATATTTAATCAAACTTAGCGATTTCTTAAAAATAACAATTTAGAGCAGACCTATTTCAATACAAAAACAAAACCAAAAACCTGATTTTCAATGCCTCCACTTCCTTCGAAAATTCACAAGACTGACTGAAATCAAAGATTTTATTGGTAGGAATGATCAACTAAAAAATATAAGAGATTAAATGTATAAAATAGAATGGGTGACTTACTATCGAAAACAGTTAATAAATACGGAGCGAAATTCTGACTTAAAATGTATGGAGTATTAATGCACTTATGACTTAAACATATAAAAAATATGACCTATAAAATTCAAAATGTGACTTAATGAATAGCATTATATATTACTTTATTCGCTTTCAGAAACACTTTATAACAATTGTTGTAGGCTGCAATTAACGGTCAAAAAGTTTTAATTCTTCGAATTCCTGAACCTAAAAATCAACTGTTAGGCAACTAACCAGTTCATTAAGTATCACTCAAAATCAGGATTGTTGCAATTTATTACTTATCCTTTTTAAGGGTGTTAAATGAGAATCCTCTCCTATTGTCGCTGAGTATCGCTTGTAGCTAGAGAAACTCCTTTCGACATCACATGATGTAAGAGTGGCGTACTTGAATAGAGTTAAATCACTTGAAAAATTTCCTGAAAATTTGCAGATGAAGGGTTTCCGCAAAGAATGTCATTTATTTCACACAGGTACACAAGTTCTGCAATTCTTTTCCAGTACATTTTTTAAAAATGTTCTACAAACTATAGATGCTATAGTTCTTTTGGTATGTTTTAATTCCTGGCACTTGACCACATCTAATGCACTGCTTAGTTGTACACCTGAAACTTTCAGTTGCGTAATTGCTCCATGTAAGCCAGATCTACTTTTAATGTAGGGCTTGAAAATATATGTTGAGTAATTTTTATGAAGGACGATTCTGCGGGATCCAAAGACATTACTGCCTTCTCTATGACGTCTAAGTCGTTGCAATAGTACATCGCAAGTCAAGTTCCCCAACGCGTTATAACTGGTTGGAGAGGTAGGGGCAATGAAGGTACTTCCTCTTGAAATTTCTGAATGCGAATTGGAGCTTTGACAAACATTTTCTTACAGTTGGATATTAATTTATCTACTTCAGGGTAGCTACTTCTAAAGTCTTCAGCTCTTTTTGCCCCATTCGGCCTCAACAGATTCATTGAATTGTCGCAGAGAACTGCGATGGTGAAATGATTGGTCTTCTCTAGTACTTCACATGACAGGAGAAACAGGTATTTCCAGACTGATCTTTTAGCGTGTCAACATATCTTCCATCAACATCTGTAATCTCGTCTATTGAAACCCGTATCTTACAGACCCCCACGCTACGCCTTATTTTATCCAACATTTCTTCATAACAAGGGGTCAGATATTCTTTCCTGAGAGTAGATTCGTTGGGAAAAGGATGCTGTGTATATTATTCAAGTAACTGTCTAAAACTTGGGTTGTTGAGTTTTTTGAAAGGGATACTAGCTGCAACCATTATCGTGCAGTGATCTTTCGAAAATTGTGAATTTAGTGTCGGGATTTCGAATAGAAGACGTTGCCTATTTTCTTGTGCAGAATGTCTGGTTACACAATTCTCATGTTCGCAGTTTAGCAGTGTTGAAGCACAGAGAAGCGTTTTTTGGCAGTAACTTTCACTTCACACAATTTAAAAAATAATATCACTCCATCGGTACTAAATATGCTTTCACCAAACTCTCCAACAAAACTTCGTAACATCTCACTGAGACTTTCATCGTAGGCATATTAAAAGCAACTGAAAGACTGAAGTAAAGGTGCGAGCTTTTGTAAAAGAGTTCTATTTCCTTGAAAGCAAGGGTCGTCAGATTTCCGAGCACGAGAACGACCTTGGGTGCGCATTCGGAAGCATGCAGTGTTCCGCGATGCTGCTACAAATTCCCATGGGCGGGAAGAAGGAGTGGGCTAACGTAGAAAACGACCAATTACGCACAGCAAACGCGTTGGGAATTTGTTAAATTTTACAAAACTTTTAATGGAAATTTACAATCAAACAGGAAGTCATTTGCACATAAAAGTATGACTTGTCATAGAAATCTGCCTCCTAGAGTCTATTTTGACGAAATATGCAAAATATGCGCCTATGCACCATCAGGAAGAATCTGCCAAATATGCACTAACATATCCATGTAAATAGCATCCAATTCTAACCAAATGTCAAGAAATTTCACTTAGTTGTGCCCTGAAGCAACTGATAAAAATATGACTTACCATAGAAATCTGCCCCATATTCATAAACAATTCATTTGAGTTACCTTTACTGTTTTACTTGTTTTACTTACCTTTGAAATGTTTGGACGCTTCATCACATGCCTACTCACCGACTCTGTACATAATTTAAATATATCCCACGCTGGGTTCCTTAGAAATAATTTCTTAAATTAATATTCGTTATTGTAACCAACATCCGTTTTATCGGAACTCAAATGCAATCATGAAGTTCCTCGCTGTCACCTCCCTTTGTAAAATTTGTGTTTACCATTTTCCGAACGAAATATGTATGTGAAATAATGTACGAAAATATTACATGTAAAAACCATTTCTGAATATCTTACATCAATAAATTGATGTCAGATCTAGAAACAAACATCTTGTTTGTGAATGAAGAAGCATTAGAGAGTTGCACAACGTCAATCCAGCTGTCACTTTCTCAGAGCTAATGAAGTAGTATTAATGAGATGCAGAATAGGTCATACCAAGTTCAACCATCAACATTACATGCTACAGCTATGTGCGACCGATGCATCATGATCTTCTCTGTTGAACATATTTTCACAGGCCCTGAATTTCAGACCAGAAGACTAAAATACAAGTTGAACTCAGCAGCGGTGGTGCTAAAAGACTGGAAATTGTGTAACAAATTTATTAAATTCCTGAAAAAAGTCAACCTGTATAGCTTTAAACAGTATACGAAGCAACCTTTAAAGTAAATTTCTGCAGTAATTGTAATCAGGAAATGATCTGAATCTTTTATTAATGTTTTACACTCATTAAAACCAACAATATAATGTAAGGATGTATTTGTAAGGTGTTTGTAAATGTATAGTATTGTAATGAATTGTAAATGTATGTGAAAATGAGTGTG